>OY720634.1:27318618-27498592 GCA_963169105.1 Ceriagrion tenellum | reverse complement strand
CACTGGAGGACTTGTGAGGCTGCATTAAGCTACGGAAGATTGAGGTACCACTACCCCTGTGTGAGTCATAATACAATAGAAATCCCAAATTTTCGTTACGACGTTCAAGATGTACTTATATCACTGATAAAAAGCCTATGATACTGGAATACGAAATAAATGGCCGGCTGCAAGGACGTTTAGTTTTGGAATCAATAGTTATGAGACCCATGGAGTCCCCCAAGGACCTCATACATATATTCGGATTCAGGAACACATCTACCAGTTTCACAACTTTTCAACCAATAGTTATGCAAAATTCTGCAAAGAAAAAACATCCGCCTTGACCGCGGATGATTTTTTCTTGACCGCGGATCCCTCGATTTTCGGCCGAGTGCTTAAGCCAGTTAAGCTACCGAGGCGTCCTCTTCCCTTGGGCACTCTGCCGGAAATCGAGGGGTCCGGGTTCGAATCCCGGTCAAGGCGGATGATTTTTTTTTTTCTTTATAGAATTTTGCACAATTGTTCATTGTGGGTGACTCCGTAAAAGTGGAACTCCGTGGCTAGTCCCGGATAGCTTAAAATCTGAAAAAATCAACCAATAATGAATTTCCACGAATTTCTTATCTAATTTTCCTTTGCCGGATATAATTTTAAGTAGTCTATCATATGTGTAACTGATAATGCAGATGATAATTATTCAGTTACAGTGAACAAACTGGCCACTTGTCTCAAACAACTTATTTATCAAGTAATTAAAACTCCAAGCGATTCATCGCGCTTTCGCCATCTATGCTACCTATCGAGTTCATAATTCCATTCCACAAGTTATGAAGCCATATATGAAACCATAAAATTTATCGAGCACTTACTGAATGGTTGCTATGGCTTATGGGTCCCAGAACTCTATGTAATAAATATGTGTCGTACCTGCAAAAGGCCATCAGGCTTAAAATATGCAGATGCTTAGAGTATTTTCATAACAAAAACATTTTTGAAAGAACGATTTCACCAGCCTGAGAAGCTGACCTCATCGCTAATCCAACGACACGACCGAATTTTCATTAAAAACAGCTTTTTAGCGCAACACTCATAACTAATATGAGTTGGTACCTGCCTCAATTTTATCGCATAAATTTCCCGGAAGAATTTGCATTTTTTTTCGTATTTTGGAGAAGATGTCTTTAATTTTACTCTTAACTCAACCATTTACGTCTAAAAAATACTACAACCCAGACTAACTCTCCCTCCGATTCAAATACTCTTGTGATCTATTTCCATATAAATTCAAGTTTAGAAAAATATAAAAAATAACTATTTCGGGACATAAACGGGAAAAATATGGACTGGCACTTGAACCCAAAACCCATAGAATTTGAAGTCGAATTTAATCACACGTTAATTCTTACAGGTTCTTGATCTTAATTTCTTTTAGTGTGTCACATTTTCATCCGAATCTTGCTTTTCATAATCCTCTTTTTTTTCTAGCACTTTTTAAAACCACCAGCTTTCACCAACCTTCCTGCTGCCATAGTCTGGCTATTATAAGTAAGCCACTTATGACATTGCCTTCAGGCAATAATTTCATTCCATAGTTATCCGAGTAATCCGACAGAATAGTCGCCCAAAGAGCGCTCTATTAGAAAAACAATCCGTGGCTTCCGAAAGAAATGATCCGAGAGCTCATTACTGTGCTTTCGAGCACGGTCAGATTCGTGACTTTTGCTCAGTTGCAGCACATGTACCACAAGTACTATTCCAATAAAATCACCGTCACCCCAGAGGAATTTTGGTGGTGAGACAAATATAAAATGGTTCCATAATATACTAAACTTAATTTGTTCAAGTCCATAATAGTATTCCCTATTTCATGCACACTGGTCTAAATTATCCAAAAATGTTTCTGAGGGATACAGTTTTCTTTTTTTTATAAAAATTAGAAAAATATTAAATTAACAATTCGTTTTAGTACGTTTAATTTATTATTACATATTTTAAGGGTTAAATCACATCCTAAAGTACAGTAAAAAGTACCTGTACAAGCTAAACAAGCTGAATGGCACTCTGTGTTGAACTTAATGCAAAGAAATACACATTCGAGTTTATTTTTATCGTGTTAAGGATTAATAATTATTAGAATATAACGGCTTTTGTTTTACGGGAATGTATTGATTACGCTGGCATGCGAAGAAGGGACATGATTTTTTTTCCTTCGGACACCTGTACTCAACTGCGTAGACAAAAAAAACTCGGGGACAAAATTATTTTAGCCAAAAAAGATGTAAATTTAACGGAGACTTTTCAGACTATATCGACTGAATTTTAACGTCTAACGTTATACGCCTCCAGGCGGCCAAAGGCTACCTATCGTGTGTGCGTATTCAGTCTCTACAAGGTTCAATGTCGTCTTTCCACTACTGACATCCATAGCAGGGTTCGTGCGCCTAAGGACTTAGATTTCTGTGGGAATACACGTTACACGAAGTTCTTAACACTTCCCAACGAACAATGTTAAGCACTGAAGTTTAGGGTGTGAAAACGGAAATATAAAACACGATAATCAAAAAAATAGGCAAATTAAATGAAGTTAGGCGTAATTCTTCACTGCTCAATCAACATAGGAGAGGTTCACTTGCTTTAAAATCATTATAAATATTGCTGAATATTTAATAGACACGGAAATTCGGATTTAACTTGAAATTTCTTAGTTTTTACCTAAGAAGTTCTAAATATTGCTGAAGTTTTCTTTCAGCTCAAAATTCCTAAGCATAAATAACTAAGAAATTTCTTTCAGTTCTAAATATTGCTGAAGATTTAATGGATACGGAAATTCGGATTTAACTTGAAATTTCTGTCTTAGTTTTCACTTGCTCTATGCAATTTTCCAAGTGGACAGCGCAGAGTTTACGGCTGCAACGCCAAATAAGTGGGAATGCATGTAGGTCGATTACTCCGTTGCTGACGGCAGTAACGGAATGAGACACAGGAGTGCAATCCTCTGTGCCCGGGAATAAAAAGGCTACAGTCGCGACACCCGTATGTGAGCACCCACGAGTGGATGGAGCTGTCAGGCGATGGGGGCAAGGGCGCTTCGGAATTCCCAGTGGATGAATGATTGGCAGGAGAGTGAGGGGGAGGTGGGGGGGTGAGGTGGGGTGGGCTGCCGGGAGACGGGCCCAACTCCAGTGGACCTTTGACGTCACCGACGTCTTCATCTCGGCTTGTCTCACACCGATCCAGATGTCCCTAAGAGAGGATGGGCGCAGGCAGGGCGGGGAGGGGGCTGATATTGGGAATAGGATATATAGGGGGAGGGAGGATTACGCCACATCCGAACGAACGGAGAGGGAGTTTAGTGACCTCGGCGACCCGCATCGAGGGAGCAGAGACGGAGAAAACGCATTATCGACAACATGATGGGAAAAGAGGGCGGGCGATTGGGGGGTTGGGCTGGGCGATATTGCGATGCATCGCTAGCGATATTAAGACGATATCGCGTCGTAGTATTTTCTCTGCGTTTTCATGCAACCGTTTTCAAGACGCCAGACCCTATGTAGCCAATCAGAAGCGAGAAACACAAATCCGACTGCGTTGCCGTCGGAGTTCCCATTTTTTCAACTTTTGACAAAGCCTGCGTCGCCTGAGCTGCAGCAGGGAGAGAGGACTGACGCCATTTAACCGTCATTTGTTGCTCACAAGATTCTTTCCAGAGGAATTGTGGGTCATCTTCAGATTGTTGTCGAGAGTCGAACTCAATTAGTTGAAGTGGTTATCGTCAATACTTTCAGTGAACTAGTTAAAGTCAAGCCGAGGTTCAGAACGGAATTTGAGGATAGTTTGGTTGCCGATAATTTTAGGTGACAAATTAAAACCAGCATTATTTGGTATCCTTATAGCTATGTTAAAATGCATTGTATTTGTGTATCCAATACAATGGATTTCATCATAGCGGAATTCATTTAGTGGAAGTTTTTCTAATGGCAATAAGTGATAAAAATTATATGAACTTCAAATGATTAATGAATATTTCTCACGGGAGCTTATACGGTAAGAAATGAGGATGAAAAAGATACACATGCGTTAGACTATCACCCCTTTGGAGTTTCTCTTTCATCTTTTGATAGGTATAACAGCATGCATTTTTATGGATCGCAGATTTATTATGTCATGCTGTTTAAAAGTGAAATAATATATCATAAGGGGGTACAAATACAGATGGGAGATAACATCTATTGTTGTAATATGGTTACGCAAATAGTTACATAAAAATAAGTATGAAATGAAAACTACCATACTTGACACAGGTACTCCAATATTGTCGTCTAAGTCACTGATTTGTAGAGATCAGTAGTGATAGAAGGATTCGACAGATATCTCCACCGTAACTAATCGGAAGACTATATGCATCACGGTTTACTACTGTCTTGCGTTTTCATCCGATGCTGCCCGAGTCATGAAAACAGGGTGTGTGACGTATAACTCAGACACAAAACTAAGATAAAATTACTGGATTCAAAATATTGCTTCAAGCTTCGGGTTAAGCGATTCATCCCATAGCGGCACTGCATCACCGTAATGATTTGCATTCGAATATAGAGTCACCAAGCTGCCCGATGTTTTACATCACGAAATTGTACCACCATGTATTGTGGTAGATCCCTTAAGGACACCATAATGAGGGACTAAAGGATCAATTAGATATAAATTCTGATGATATGGCTGGTAATTTACGGGATACATACGATAAAATCGAACGTACATTGCACTTTAACGCTAATTACTCCTATTTGAAAGTATTTTTGCGATAAAATGGAATGCTAATTTAACGCATGAAATGTGCAGGAGTAGGACATTCTCATTAAGAGGGTTACGATATAGGATTTACAAATGCTGGACCATATTTTGAACCAAACTTTACATTAGGTCAAAGGCCGAGACAAGTAGCAAGAATGCAAACCTACGGACTTATAAATCAGTTCGGAGCATACTACGGAGTATCCCTGACGGTATAATTATAAATAGAGTAAATAATGGTTAATAAGTCACGATATTTCGGTATTAAAGCGTACGTAATAATTGTGTCATACGGCATCATGCGACGTTGAGTGATATTTTGATATCATATGAAGAGACACCATATGATATGCGATTCATTGCGTATTTCTCCAGATTGAATTAATATCGGACCGTCATATTCCAATGCTTGCCCCTCCAGTGGGGGAGTCCTACTACTGACAGACTGGCAGTCGTAAGATGGATCAGATGAAGACCTAAGAATGCTCCCTCACATATACACTCACATCCTGATCTCGTATAGGGGGGCGGGCCACTGCCGCTCTCGAGGGGGTGAGACGGAGGGGGGAATGTGGTGGGGGGGAGGGGGGCTGGCCACTCCACGGCGCGGAGCGGCGACCGCCTCTAGGGAGGCGGGCAATGCGTGCGCCACGCCGTGACGAGGGTCTCAATATTGCACGAGAGGATTTACTTTATTTGCAGGGACCGTCTTTTCCTTCCGACAAGCTCGATTAGAGACTAGAAAGAGTGGTCTTCGGTAAACATAAACTGAGATCAAGAGGAATAATTTAGTGGCAATTTCTGTATCACTATTTTCCATTATTTTATTGGGAGAAAAGCAGTAGAGGTTACTTTCGTTTGAGAGGCTCCTGAGGCAAAATGTAATATCCCACCGTCCAACCAGAGTGACAATGAAGAAAGAGAAATATGACACAACTATGAGAGAGAGAGAGAGAAATACGAGAGAGTAGGAGAAAAAAATCATACTTCATCCATAAAATGAGACACTTAACCACGAGGTGTGTTACATCCCAAACCCCAAGGAATAATCAAAAGAAAGTGAGGCTAAGGAAGACTAACAGCGTCGTGTTAACTCTAAATTCCCCGAATGTCCATCACTACTTCCACCCCTAAAGCAATTTTATTGCCCGAGGGTTTTCCTTCATTTATAATGCTATAGTGTAAAAATACTTCTAATGTTAAATCATTAAGTGTAAAATGGGTTTAAACGACTACGTATTCAATTTTTATTCCACGACGTAGTAATGTGCCTATGTTTTTCACCAAGGGTTTACGGAGAGGTAAAAAAATTGAAGTCTGGTGTTTATTCTTATTTTTAATCGAAAAATATACCGTTACTTAAAAACAGCTCTTTTTTGAGAAAGCAGTAGAGAGAATTTATTTAACTATTTTATCATCAATAAAAACAGATTTGTAAAATTAATGGACGAAAGTTCACGTCGCTTAAATTAGGGGAAGTAAACTTTTTTGGTCATGATTGGCTTCCAAATTCACACAAGCATTTTTTTATCGGAGTAATTCCAAATACACTTTCAAAATCACAGTTTACAGCGTCATGATCCCACAAAATTGAAAAGCAGTCAGAGTTTTAAAAAATCAGACAGCGACAGATTGAACAAACAATCTCGCTTTCCAGATGAGCTGCAAATCAAGGAATGGCAGACAACATGATGGCAAGCATTCGTTAATACGGGATATGGCTCGAAAAAGACGGCCTGGGACCACCAACATCGCCATCCACGAGCATTCCACGAATCAGCGTCTGGGCTTATGGTAATGGGAGTCTAGGTTACCAGTCAATAAAAGGATGGATAACTGGGAAAGGAGCTGGCGGAGGAAATGGATTTTTCAATTCTGGGTTTTTGGCTGAATAGGTGAATCGATTCCCCAAAGCAGTGGTAAAAGTTGCGCTGCTAGAAAGAACTCTTTCTCTATTCGGTAGCCAATGTCTTCTCTATTATACCCTTTGTCTATCATATATATCTATAATGTCCACCCTTTCAACATGAAACTCGTTAGACAAGATTTTTTCCAGTTCCTACATTGAACCTAGAGAGTAACCTTGTGACCACCAAACAAATCCGTCTGATAGTTTACCACACATTGTGTTCTAAAGGGGTAGCAGTTAGTAACACAAGCAGCTTTTTCTCAATTTCTTTGAGCTCCTTGGCTCAATCTTTTTGTACTAATGGCGTAGTTGTGGTGGGCCAAAAATGCCGAAAAAAGTAATTGAGATAACACCTCTTTTTTACTCTTTCGAGAGAAACTCTCATAACAATCCAGTAGACACATTCCAATGTGCATGGCATAGTACCGCAAATTCAACGATTTTTTCCCCAAGTCAGATATTAAGATGATGGAATGGAATGGATTCTTAGGGAGGCGACCGACTGCTAAGGTCATTTGCGCCATAGAGGATAGGTAAGGGATGAAGGATGGACAGAAACCCGGCGTCGGCTTTAGCCTGCTCTTAACGAAATGCGCCAAGGGGACCACGCTTTTACGTCTCATTCGACAGACGGAGTACTGTACTTGAAGTGCCCTCCACATAGCACTCAAGTAGAGATCGGGTTTCCTCGGAAAAACAACAGCCACTGCAGGGATTTGAACCCTGGCCGCCCGCATGGCAGGCGAGATAAGATGATTCCCAGATATTTAATTTCATATGCTTCATTCCGACCAACAATCCTACATTCGACTTTTATGCTAATTCTGATTATATCTCCTCAATCCCAAAAAAAAACCATGCCGAAACGAGATACAAATCTTCGTCCATAGTCCTCGTGCCAGGCTGGTGCGTTACCGTCCAAATGAACACGGCCGGCGGGAGAAGAGGATAAGCCTGGGTTTCATTAAAACCTCCTCAGTGATCCTCAATTCCTGGCTCAAAAGCCATGCCTCATGACATATTCCGAAAATTATTCTTCATGAGCGGCATTTCATCCGTTTATCATCGATTTCATGGCATTTTTAGCAATTAATTTCATGAATATAACATCATTTCGCTCATTTTGCTCTGAAATTCGAATGGATAATAAGGGCATAATCTGTTTTCAAAATTTGACATTTATCTGTGAAATTGAATCTAAACACGACGGTACATTTAAAAAATAAATTTCCCATAAGAGACACAAAAAAACTCAAACATTTATTCACATGCTCCTTATTATTCCTGCCTCTCTTCATTTCATCGCATATGGTTTCAGCTTTTTCCCTGCTCCTTTCATGTTTATTATTCCTCTCATGGCCTTTAATTGCCTGTTTCCTGTAATAATCTGCTCCTCCAGCTCATTCAATTAATGTCCACCAGCTTCCCCTCTCCTAAACTACCATGTCAAGTTCATTCCCGTCAGTCAAAATTTCGGTTCATCATACTCTCTCTATCCTTCTCCGAAACCTTCATCTCCCGCCATTCTCGTATGGTCTATTTTATTACTCCTAATTTTTACGCCAAAATTATACTTACAGTTTTTTAACATCTAAACTACAAACTCATTCATCATTTTCCTATGATAAAAGTCTTTTTGTAATACAATTTACCTGTCTATTATCAATTACACGACATACATTTTTCTCCGAAAAACCATCGAATGATAATGTTAAGAAAAGTTTCTCAAAGGCAATAATGCGGAGGGTATTCTAAATTGGATATAAGCCTAATGTCCTAGAAAAGAGTTCAAGGATAGCTTGCATGCGTTTAGGATGTGAGTTTGAAAGGGAACAGAGATATGGTGATGGGCAGAAAGGAAGACAAACTGCTTCGTGTGAAGAGTAAGAAGAGAAACCTAGAGAAGACGATTAGAGGGAGGCAGAGAAAGTTGCTGGGACGGGTGACGAGGGACGAGGTGATTAGGGTCATGATGGAGGTGTATGTATATAAAGCGGATGTAAGAAACGCGTGGAGGAGAAACAGAAGTGAGTACATCTACATAGTACCCTGAGAGCCACCGCATGGGCGTGCGGCACGGATGTTAGAAAACCAGTCGTGAATAGGTGTAAAGAATAAACCTTTGGGATGTGAAATTGTCAAGTGTAGTACGGGGCAGTTTTAAGCGATGGACAGTATTTATAAACGTATAATAGGAAGGCCCTCGGATGAAAAAGTCAAAGAGAGATGCTACTTCGCTCTGGTTAGGCCACACCTCGAATACGCCGCGAGCATTTGGGACCCTGGTCAAATAGATTTAACAAAAAAATTAATAAAATACAAAGGAAAGCAGCTCGCTTCGTTAAAAACTGCTACGAGCGTACATATAGTGTCTCACAACTTTTAGAGGGATTAAGGTGGGAGCCCCAAGAGACTCGGAGGCTACACACTAGGCTTAGGTTGTTTGATAGATTCAGAACTGATATTTTTCAGAGCCACATAGAGAATATTATCATGACTCCTCACTACATTTATAGGTCTGACAGATGCGACAGAATAAGAGAGCTACACTGCCGAACAGAAGGGTACAAAAACTTGTTCTTTCCGCGAACAATAAGCGACCCCAATAAAAATTGAGCTCCACTAAATGCACTCCTATAGTACATGTCACCATTTCTTCTCCAAAAAACTTACACCTTAATACGGCTGGTGACCTAACACCCCCTGCCTCAAGCCTATTCAGCGGCTCGCAGGGTATTATGTAGATGTATAACGGTCACTTATTGTGCGTGGAAAGACTGACTTTTTGTACCCGTTTTGCAAAAAACCCCTCTTATCCTATCTCCTCGGTCGAACATAGTGATATAATGTGGCGTCAAAATGATATTCTATGCGTCACTCTGAAACACATTTGTTCTGAAGTTCTCAAACACTTTTAGCCTTAGTTGACTGCTAATTCGAGAACCTAGGTCATTTACATTGTGACGAGGAATGGACACATTTGACTGTCTCCCGAGAAGGTGCGAGAAGCGGCTTCCGGAAAGAAGGAAAATGTTCGGGAACAACGCGACGCGAGATATAAAGGGACGACGAGGTCGTGAGGAAGTTAGAGAACGACATACTCGGGTAGTGAGCGGACATCAGTGCCTTAAGGTAATATGAGCGAATATCATTTTACCTAGAAATCAATGGATTTGGTTTCACTTTAAAGAAAAATATCTCACCCTTCTAATGACTTCAAAAAGTCAACCCCTTACCACATTACTTTCGGAGATATTTGACAAAAAATACCATCCCTTTTACATGAGAAATGGTACGTGTATGCACTCCAGAGAGACCTTATTTACAAAATAAGAAATCTATAACACTTAGATGTCGTAAAAAACTAAAAGCGTGTAATTTGCATGTTTCAACAACTATTTTTTTAAATAATCATATTTTTACCGCAAAAAGTTATTGAATATCACAAAAAACCTTCCGTTTTGAAGGAGTTTCAAACGCACCGCGCGAAAAAAATGAGTCAAATTAAAGACTTGTTTAGATATTTTCATTTAATTACTTACCATTTCTGTCGTATAAAATTATATTATTGCACCATTTACAATGCAATATTGAATTCATGTGTCCTACAGCTGGTGAAATTAAACGTATAGTTCGAATATGGTCTCTATTATGATTAGGGAACTATCTCGCTCGGACTACCTCAAGAGACTTCGAGGGAGAAGAGTGAGCGGCAGCGGAGAAGAGATAGCGGGATCGGAGATCGCAGAAGAGAGAGAGCGGAAGCGGAGATAGCGAAGAAGTGAGAGCGGGAGCGGAGATAGCGGAGAAGAGAGAGCGGGAGCGGAGGTTGCGGATAGGAGAGATCGGGAGCGGAGGCAGCGGAGATGAGAGAGCGGGAGTGGAGGTAGCGAAGAGGAGAGAGCGGCAGCGGAGATAGCGGAGAAGAGAGAGCGGGAGCGGAGATAGCGGAGAGAGACAGCGGGAGCGGAGATTGCGGAGAAGAAGGAGAGGGAGCGGAGATAGCGGAGAAGAGAGAGCGGGAGCGAATATAGCAGATAGGAGAGAGCGGGAGCGGAGGTAGCGGAGAAGAGAGAGCGGGAACGGAGATTGCGGAGAAGAGGGAGAGGATGCAGACGCCGCGGAGAAGAGATAGAAAAAACAAATTTTTTGTACAAATAGGCCAATAAAGGCTCCTTGTTGGTTATTTTTCTGAGCAACTGTTTTCCTTCAAATCCCGCCGAATTTATAACAATATCAGTGAAAAATAAAAATGTTTTGAGCACAGAGTAACGGTAAATAGGAAGAATGCTGAGGAGGAGAAAGAAATCGTGCAAGGAAATCGGAGCCTGAACTCACTCACTGTCATCCATTTAAACCTACCGTAACCCTTAGATTATTCTAGTAATAATAGAAATAACTCGTCAACAACAAATAGGTACAAACAGAGTATTTTCCGTCGATCCATCGCCCAGAGATCTACATAGACGATTCACATGTGTTCAACGCTCAATGCCACGGCATAGAATCTTCCCCTCTCCTAACATCCGAGATAAGTACCTGTAACGTTCACATCGCTGCATGCATCTATTCGTACCCGCTTGATATTTTTACTCTTTCCCGCCACCAGGAATATCCCTGCAGTGCCGATTACTATACATAAAATATAATACAAGCAGGAAGGAAATTTGGTAAAAAAAACTGCACTAAACTCGGTCATAGGATCAGATCCGTGAGAGACGTCTGCGCACGTCCAAGTTAACCGGAAGAGTGGGTAGTTCGAAGAGCCGTATCTTTATAAAGGATCATAGTGAGGACTGAAGTGAATACTGGAAAAATATGGGGTCTTGAACCGCCGCTCTACGTTATAAATTGATGGCCTACATCCATATTGATCAAAATTACGTTCGAATTGAAATCTTGTTAACTATACGATGTAGCATCAACCTTGGCCGGGAATGAGGATATTTAGATTCCTATCTCGATTGAGTCAAACATTTTCCATGATTAACCTCCAAGTTTTAACATTATATCTTACGCTGTTACCGCGACACCAATGTTCACTTGAGAATTTTGCAATGAATCGCAGTGCCATTAAGAGTCCAATTTTTTCCAAAATTTTGAGCATATTCACTGGCATCGGTTCGTATGTGAAGTTTTTGATCTAGGATTTATTTATTCCCTATAGATAGATTGACGCTAATAAAATTCTTATAATCATTATTAATATAATTATAAGAATTAATATAATAATTACAAGAATAAGAATAATTATAATAATTAATATAATTATTATAATTATTTTGGTGTCAATGAATGGGTGGGTGATTTTTCTTTAATAGGAGACCAAGTTCATTGATTTCTAAGGAAAATGGTATTTCGCTCGGACTACCTTAAGTTCCTCCACTTCATTCGTGAAGCGTAAGGTTAACCTGAAGCCGAGTCACGCTCCGCTCTCCTCGCAATAGTAGAATTTGTGTATTCTTCATGTTAATAGACAAGAAACCCTAGGGTGTATGATTCAAAAGTATTAGGGCAAGTCAACAGTCTCTTTACCCGTAGTTGAATACATAAAGCACGTTTGTAGTCAATCGTCTACTTCTTCATTGATTGATTTTTGGCCTTTTTTGTTTTTTTCTTTAGTTTTGAAGCTAGGGGAGTTAAAATTCGACCTGGAGCTGAGTGCTGCATTAATCATCGTAAATAAAACACTTGGAAACTATTCCATACTATTTTATTTGCCCGATCAATTTTAACGCCTTGGCATCATTCTCAAAGTACATCGACCAATTTCCAGGGTACATAGACCTAAGTACCTTGAGACTGACGCCAAGAGGTTGAAATGGAACGAGTAGGTAAAAAGAGTGTAGAATGGTACAACTTATTTCATTACCAATGCTTAATATTGTAAACTTCCACAAGGTGTCGTCTCACTCCATCATTATAGTGAGTGCCGCATGCCTGGAATGAATATTCTGTGCCACACAACGTGGGGGAGGGTGGCACGGTACCCTGTAGATGCATCAGTAGACATTCGTCACTGAGGCGTCAAGGGAAGAATAATTACGCTCACGAAAGGCATTTTTCACAGCAATGTCCAGATAGCACAGATGAAGAAAATCTATCCGACATCATCCCTGTCAGCTGCAAGAAACAAATATTTTGCGGCATTGAGAGCAGTTTTGCAACGTGGAAGAAGGCGGAAACCCAGCACATAAATCATTCCAGAAAATGCAGTCAATTACATCCATCTTGTTGGCTTACGATGAATTTTATGCAATACAAGGGGGGAATAAAGGGATATCGCGAAACGATCTTTGTATTGAAAAACTATTCATCTATCAACCATCAATCTATCTACTGCCTACTCTCCCCTTAAAAGCGCAAGTAACCTTAGCAGTAGTTCGCACCATTATAGCCACTGAAAATACAACTAACCACTCAGATATAACTTTATTCAAATAAGAAATGATTTCACCTTAATTAAAGTTACCTTGGCATGCTAGTCAGATAAAAGACTTGATTTCACGTCGGTTGAAGAGATCTTACAGCCGAGACAGTTTCGAAGTTTTGACCGGCGTCTTCAATATTCCGGTCGCTGTCCCCGGTGCTCCTATGTGACCCAACTACTCGCCGTAATTAGGTCTTTTAATCACGTCCCATTCCTCTGACGATACACGCAAGAGGATGGAGGGGGAGGTCTGGCATAAACGGAAACAAGCACCGTGGTGCGCGTTTAAAGGAGTAGGCTCTCGACGACCCCGGGCAAAGAACAAAACGAGGGGCCGGATCGGGAGAGAGAGGAGGTCTCTCCCAATCATCGGCTTAATGCCCCCTTCGACCACTTGACGCTACTTCAATCACGGCCTCCCCTCGTTCCTTCCTCGCTCCCTCCACGCTCCCAATCTGCATTCCTCCCTTAAGACAAGGGATCGAGAGGGATCGGGCGGCGGCATTGCCAAATGGAGGTCGGTCACCACACACACACGTCCATCCCTACGAGTGGTCGCTCGCGTTTAGCAGTCGGATCCAGCGTTGCCGAATACCAAACCAGCTACAGACGTCCATTCACTGCCACTGTTGCGCTCCTCGGATACGAAAAACTCAATTCCCCTTGCTTCTATCAACGTCCTTTTTCTTTGGCTGACATGATGGGCCACTTGCATGCATCTTGATTGAGAAGAACGCCAAGGTTTGCCCGCATCCGGCAGGGATCGCTGAGTGATCAAAGTGGCGGTAGTTCAGAAAGTTTTTAGTGCGAAATCGCTAGATTTTAGAGATTTTCCTCACCGTCAATTACCAGAAGAATATTTGCGTGAACGAAGTATACCATTGAAATCTACAATTTTTGATAAAACAGGCTTCCAAAATATTTTGTATCAGAATTTATTTTTGTCCAGTTCGTCCAGAAGCCATGGTCATTGCCTTGGTGTGCAGTGTTATTAACGATATTTCATTGATTTAATTAAATGTAAATGCTGAAGAGGCAAAAACGCTAATGCATTTCCGTGGCTGCTAAATCTTAAATAAATTAATGTTTCTCCTCTCTCCAAGATAGGTATTCCTAGGAGAACAGTTTGAGAGATAATCATGGCAAAAGGAATATGCCTGGGTAGTGTCCTGGCACATTAGTAGTTTTATCACTTATCGATTAATCACTTTTAAAAAACAATCTCACGAGCCCAAAGTTTGGAATTCTATTGAGTAGTAATAAGCATATTTTTAATAACGCTCAAACAATCATGCACATACTTTCCCACATTTCAAGTAGCTTTATCAAATACAGAACATCGTATACGTCCTCAAGTCATAATTTACTGGTAAGATACTGTTTACAATCTTGAATAAGTGATGAACCAACTTCAAAACGCATTAAATATTTTTCAACAGCAGATGAGATTATTTTACCCATTGATAGTATTTGTTGATATAACTGCCCCAAATATTACGAATGCACATAGACTCGCTTTATCATCACCCATTATAAAATTTGAAAGGAACATTATTGAATTATGGTCTAAGTGATCACATTTAGAGTAAAAATGAAAAAAATGCTTAACTTACAGTTGCACAATCAATTTTCTCAGATACAGCACATACCTGCAAATAAATATCACTCATTAATGACAACGATTTATTTATACATTTCAAACGTAAAATAAAAACAAAGAACACACTCCAAACCCCAATTATTTCAGCAGATATAGCAATACATTCAGTTAGAATACATACTTCTGCATTTTGCAGGCATTATGGAGGAAACTGATGACAGTGAAAAAAGTGTAAGGAAAAGAAAAGCTCGAAGGGAAGAGGCGGATACAAACAGATGGGGTGCTGTAAAGAATGAGCCCAGAGATAAGATGAGCGAAAACTTACGTGGATCGTGGCGAGATAAAACATGAGGAAAGAGGGCAATAGTACATTAGTGGCTCAAGAGTGATGGATTTGGAGTTGTATGGAGAGGATATGCAGGGATGGGGACAAACGAAGAGGAGTTATATCCGAAAGAGGAAAGGAAGCTACTGAAGAAAGTCTGAAGGTGATAGGACAATGTAATAGAAGACTCAAATGCCGGTAACGGGCTGATGAAGAGTGATGGAGCGTGGCTGATGGGCAAGAGGGGAAAAATGAGGTGAAAGAAGAATTCAAATTTTATACGCCATTAAGGGGGCCCGGAGATATGAATATATTAAGATAAAAGTGATACAGGACAAAGTTTGTAATCCACTGAAAAATTACCTTTAGAATGTACCAATGGTTTAAGGGGTGGGGAGTTATGTAAATTCTCCGTATTTGGTAGAATACCGATAAAGATGAAGAGAAGGAAACGCTTATAAGTACATTTGAAGATATTTGACAAAAAATTATTCCGTTTTAGTATAAACTGGACAGAGGAGCGGAATTAGAAACACCAAAATACAAAACCTAGGTACGTCTCTGTCGTATCCAATCAATTTTCCAATCTCTGCAGCCAATTCGCCACGGAAAACCGTTCATTGGCGGTGATTTGTAGCTGGTCTAAATCCGTTATTCAGCCCCAAAGTTTAATCCCGGACACTCCTGAAATCTCAGCAAAGCCCTATCCCCTCCGCACCCCCCAGTCATCTCCTGGGTCTAATGGAGAGGGAATGAGAGACGATGGACGAGCTCGGCCCATTTGACGCTTCGAGAATAAAAAAGACGAAAGAAAAGAGATATCGGGGTCTGCATGCAAAATGAGGCCCATGCGCTGGCTGGCGATTCAATGAGGCTAGGCATGCATGCTCTCAGCCGTACACACTCGCAAACGCCGAGAATACAAAGGCACACGTGCTCTGCAATTGCGCGCGCGACCTCACGGAGAGAATTGCGGGACCGAGGGTCTCTTGCGACGCGACGGCGTGGGTAGACCCCCGGCGACCCCCAAAGCCGGTGATGGGGACACGTTTCGCGGCTGCCTGGATCCGGCTGAATCGTGCACTTCTAGCTTCCCTTCCGGTCGCATTACCGATGAGATTCTTTTGCTGTTGACGCAGCGTTTTATCAAAGAGGTTGATTGAAATAACAATTAAAGTAATTCAAAATCGAGGAGGACTGTTCGATTCGATATATCTGCAGCTCTAACGACATGGGCCTTCGCGACCATTTCCAAACACAACGGCCATTTATGGGCTAAATGGGCATTTAATGCCATAAAACATCCAAGGAAATCTGCGACAATGGGGTACAAGTCGTCATCTTGAGTACAAACACAGAGCCAAATCTTAAAAATCGTGGAAAAACTTACACTATACTTACAGAGACCACATAAAAATAAGCACGTTAATGGCGGACTTTTTACGTTACGAAGACCTGTATTTGAAGGATGAAAACGATCGACATTGAACAACCGTGATAATCGAGTGATATCTAATATCGGATCATTGGGATAAACGACGTCAAGTTAACGATTAATGTCATAAAAGGAATTATACCCAATGAGTGAACGCTCCATTGAAATTCACCATCATTAGCTATTCTGGTTAAGGATACAACACCGGGTGAAGCCACGGGCAACTCAATTGCCTGTATTCACTCCAATACTTGTGCCCAGAGTAAAAAGACAGCGATTGCTGTTAAGACACAAAACCAAAGGTTTATCATCCTAAATACCTGCATGCACAGCATTATCGGGCATAAGACTTTAATTCTAAGACAAACCATCCATTCTATGGTAGAATATCATCTCGCGACCAATAATCCTGGCTTGCGCATTCGGCCATTATAAAAATTCCAGACAAAGGCTCTGTTCTTGCAGCCGGTCCGACTATTGCACCCGCATTCACTCGTTGATATTGTTCTGCAAGTCACCGCATGACCAATTCCCACCCTGACCAATCATCAGAGAACTTTTTGTCTTCTATCGATCCCAAGAAATTCATGGCGCGATCATAGATTTAAAAAAAAACTCTTCACACGATGAGGAAGAGGGCAGGGACAATAAACTGACCTTGAACCTGTGCGACCCAACACAAAAAATAGAGAACTTGCCGCCATGGCCTCAAAGCACTCTCCCCACACCATCCCGACCTAAATTCTCCTCATTCTTTAACTGCCCAGTTAGTTCCCTTCCCGCCCATCTCAATTAACTTGAGGCCGTGTGAGCGCAGTTGTAGTAGCGGAGGGCTCTCCGTACGTCTCTCCCGTCAATGGAGAAGGCTCCGTGGCGCGGATGCCGCTCCGCGCGCTGCGTCGATCTTACGGGGCGATGCGAATCGGAGTACACGCGCGGTTGCTGAGCGCTCATCTACATCTACATCTACAAAATACCCTACGAACCGCCGCATGACCGTTTGGGAGGGGGTGTCAGGTCACCAGCCGTCTAAAGGTATAGGTTTTGGAGATAATATGGTGACATGTATTATAGGAGTGTATTTAGTGGAGCTCAATATTTATTGTGATCGTTGATTATTCGCGGAAAGAACGAGTTTTTGTACCTATCTGTTCGGCAGTGTATCTCTCTCATTTTACCGCATCTGTCATACCTAGAGATGTAGTGAGGAGTCATGATAATATTCTCTATGTCGCTCTGAAAAATATCAGTTCTGAATATCTCAAGCAACCTTAGCCTAGCGTGCAGCCTCCGTCTCTAGGGGCTCCCACTTTAATCCCTCTAGAAGTAGTGAGACACTATATGTACGCTTGTAGCAGTTTTTAACGAAGCGCGCTGCTTTCCTTTGTATTTTAATAATCTTTTGATTAAATCTATTTGATCAGGGTCCCAAATGCTTGCTGAGCGTTCATCTACGTCTACATAATACCCTGCAGGCCGCCGCATGGGCGAGTGGTAGGTGTTAGGTATTGGAAGGTGTAAGTTGTTGGAGATAAAATGGTGAAGTATTATAGGAGTGTATTTGGTGGAGCGTTGAGCCCACATCTTTCAATATTTGACTACGAGTAAGATCCTGATTGATACCAAGTGCTTCATACCGAGGACTAAGCCTAAAATGATCGGATGCTTCTATCATTGAACTTGCATGAGAGCGAAGTGTAGCCATAAGAGTTGAACATAATACATACTCAGGATTCTAAAATCGAAGAAGGGATCTCGGGAAGAAAAAGTCCAGGATTAGACGAAACCAGCTTTGTTCCAACAGAGTGGGTACAAATGTAAGGCATGTTCATGGACTACTGAATTTAAGTTGTACCGATCATACGACAAGGTTCCGCACAAGAAAACTCTTTATACATTTTATTCATGCGGAGTTAATAAAAAATAGTGAATTGGATAAGGGACTTCCTCCGTGATCGAAAACAAAAAGTAGTTAATGAATGGTTTCAGCTCTGATATGGTCGAATTCATATCAATTGCCCCTCAAGGAAGCGTCATTGGCCCTCTTTTATTCATTAATTATATTAATCAACCTAAGTTCTCGAGTTTGCAGTAAGTTAATATTTTTAACGTGAATTAACGCGATCACAAGTGACGCTAAGAATTTTCCGCGATCGAAAGGATGGATTTTTAATGAGATGAATTGAAAATGAGACAAAAACTGTAGACACCTACCAATAGCTGCTATTAAATGTCATAGAAAGCGCCCAGTATAATTCTGCCCAATAGGGTTGGTGTAGTGGCTGGAGTACTGATTAACCATGTGGATGGCCAGGTTTCAAATCCCAGTAGAGAAGGATATTTTTCAGAGGAAACCCGGTCCCTACTTAAATGTCTTTTGGAGAGCAATTCAAGAGTCAGATGAGACGTTAAACTGTCGTCCCCTTGGCGCCTTTCGTGAAGAGTAGACTAATGCTGGGTTTCTCTCCTCATCTCTGCCGGAGAATTATAGAGTGCTAGGTTTCTCTCCACCCTTCCTCCCTAACCTATCCCCTAAGACACAAATGACCTTAGTTGTTAGTCGCCTCCCCAATATCCAATCCAAGCGAAATCCGAACTCTCACTTAACAAGTTCACGAAAGGCTTTCGTTAACTGATTTCTTGATTGCTTTAATTCGAGGCTACTAGGCATTATAAATTCGACCCAAAGGATGCAGAGTGAGAAAGAGAAAAGTATTAACGGCTGTCATAGACCACTGCAATACAACCCAAATTGTCACTGAAAATATTTCTTGCATTACAAGCTTACGTACACCAAAGGCTTCGTTTTGTGTTTAGTTTAACTTTCTACAAATGCCACGAAAGACGGGTACAAAACTGATGTTTGTAAAAACTGTTAAATACCACTCCTACGTACTGTGAGAGAGAAAATTAAAACGCAATGTGGCAGGATGGGGCAAGTTGTTTGTAACATCACGGGGAATAACACACACTTATAATTTGTGATTATTTATAATCCATCAATGCGCCGAAAGTAATTGGACATATTTGAATGTTTCATAAATGAATAGAAAATCAAGCGATTCCATCATCAATTTTTATGAAACAACGGGGTTTAATTTTCAAATCGAGAGAGAAATAACAAAATGTTCCACCGTTTTTAATGCCTATGGGAACACAGCCAACACAGATCCGATGTCGAATTAACACTTCGTTCAAGCGTGAAAGCAAGCGATAATTAAAAAAGGGAAGCTAAAATGCGGAATATTCCCTTTTTCATAGAATGGAGCGGGCAATTATAACTGGACCTGCTGCATACACGCAAATAATTAGTAAATTCGAGGTGAATACAACAGGAGTCAAATATATAACAGGTATTTTCCAAGAGAGAGGACAGGGCAGGAGAGATTGGAAAATAAGCAGAAAAGGAAAATGAGTGCTAATATTGACAATGGAATGTCTTCAGATAAAAATAGACTAACTTAAAATTTCAAAACGTAAAAAAAATCCGCAGAAGAATGGGTCATAAATTCGACTCCCATCGGAAAATTTCATTAAAAGAATAAATATGATACCTAGATTATGTTCAAAAAATGGTCATCAATTTTACATTAACTTCTTATTGTGGAAAACAAATTGTAAATGACTATTAAATAACATAGAATGTGATTTTATCCAGAAAACGAGGAAAGAAATGTATACTACATCTATAAAGGTACCACGGACATTATTTTCCCTCTGACACTATCTTAATTATTGGGCTAACACGCAACATGGGTAGAGACGACCTTCAGATAAAATAAGGGAGATTTGCACGTTGAACGAAGAGTTTTCTTCATACAGAGAAGAGGCAGAACGTTTATATGGTTTGCAGGTTCGCGATCAAAGGATTTCTCATGATCTGTCAATGCAAAATAATTTTCTACCAACCCGTTGAAAGTCCATTCCAATGGGTAACTGCACTAGCATTACTAGCATTTGGTAAGGGGACTAAAGGCGGGTTTACGCATGGAAGTTGACTTCCATGGAACAAGCGAGTGAAGCGATATGTCAAATCGTAACGTCACTTGCTGGGCATCGTTCTGCTTACACATAACTTCCGGTTTTTTCCAAACAAATGAATGACGGAAGTAAATAATGAATCTGGTAATTACGAAAATCACCTAAATCTGACAAAAATGGCGTTTGTATACAGCTGTTTGAGCCCCATAGGCATTCGTGGATACAATAAATTTGTATAAATTACATTAATTTTGCATTATTAAATCGTATCAAATATGAAAGAGAATGATTATAATTATCGAATAGGAGATAATTCATAAAGCTTACCTAAGGAGTTCTTTTGCATTTTAAATATTTTCATATTTACACGTGCAACAAGGAGTCCTCCTCCTACAAAGTTATTCATTGTTTAACTTTTAATCTCTGTCTGCTGTCATGTGACCAAGATTCCACGGGATGCCTGCGATTATATCGCAGATCCGATATGCTACTTGCAGAAACCAGTCAATTTTCCTTGCAAGTAGCAACTGCGGTCGATTACCACCACTATTGACCACTACTGCCATGGAAGTGCGTGCTTATACAACGCAGTGTCACTTGTAAGTGACTTCCAAGGCTACTGTCTTTGAAGTGACTTCCATGTGTAAACCCGCCAAAAATTTCGTTATCAATGGATTCCAATATGCAGTTTTATCAATGCACATTTATTTTACCACTTATTATCTGATGATACATGATAGCTAAGCCCAAACAAAGACGTGGTTTCGAATGGCACAGCATCAAAAACGCGAGAACATATATTGGAATTTCGTCGAGATGGAGACCATAGTTATTTAATAATCTCTAGTTCTCTGAGTTAGCTATAAATTAGTCATCTGAATTCAATTGATGCACGAATGGATTGCACGCAGATATAAAACCATCATCATCCAACCGAGGATAATGCGAAAATCCGCCGGAAAAAGCATACATACCGACACATAATAATTTTTACAAGGGTGAAATTAATTTTAACTCCATATAACTTCCACGTCAAAGACGATATGACTACAGACCAGGAAAAAGTATGTGAAAACATTTGTGTCGAGGGTAGCACTCTATGGATTGGAACCATGAACCATTGGAATAGCAGACCAGAAAAGAATAGAACCCTCAAAACCTGGTGCTGGAGGAGGATGATGAAGATAAAATGGACGGACAAAATAAGAAATGATGAAGAGTACAGTAGAGTAGAAGAGAAAATGACCATATGGAACGCCATACAGGAAAGAAGAACCAGATGGATTGGACACACCCTGAGAGACAATGGATTTGTGAAGAACATAATTGAAGGCAAAATAGAGGGAAAAGTCCCCAGCAAAGACCCAGGATAAAGTTCATGGACCAAATAAAGAATAAAGTACACAGGAAGAGAAACCAAGAGGTAAAGGAATTGGCATTAGACAGGGTAGGATGGAGGGCTGCACTCAACCAATCTTAGGATTGAACGACCAATGAATGAATAAATTCCACGATACGTAGGTAAGGCATCTCACTGCAAAATATCAAAAATTAAAAAAAAAACTAACGGTTATTTGTAATAAGAAAAACGTCAAGTTTTCAAAGCCAACGATTGTTTTAATGAACATGCAAAATCATTATAACTGGCGTCAAAACATTATGTGCCGCTGTCTTCTTTTTCTAACGAGCATTTGTGCTCTGATATACGTATCATATGCCCGGAGATATAATGGAGATATTAACGGCAAATTTACGAGAAGATCAATGTTTTATCACCCACGTAACTTAACAAAGGATACAAAGGATACATATTTTGGAAAACAATTGGACATGGCCAAAAATGTAGTAAAAATACATCTTACAAATTTCGTCAAAATCGGAGAGTTCAAGGGCATAATCGAGCTATTTTGGTCGTTTTTACAAGGATTCAACAAAAAACAATCTCAGAGCTAGAGAAGACGTTGATTGTACTTAAAACCCATGGATAGTTCAACATAGTCACCACCTACTTTGTTAGATTGAACCATAACTCGAAAATTGCTTAAATTATAACGCCTCCAACGTAGCAACTCGCGAGATAAAACATAGTATGTTTTAAAATGATAACAATCATCCCCTGGCGCCAACCCGGAAAAAGATGGTCACGTTTATCTTGCTCGCCTTCAAGATTAAAAGCTAGAAAGTTTTTCTAAAGCATTACCGCAAGAGATCTATTTGACAATATATATCAACTCCCCTTAACGAGAGGAAACCGTTGCGTCGCTGAGGCAACAAAAGAACCCGCAATCACCCGCAATGGGGCTTGGGATACCTATGGTAGTATCCCAGCTCGATAACCGCGAGTTTAAGCTCGAAGAGGTGGACGAACAAGGGTCTTCCATGCCTTGGCAAGGAACAGGATAAGGCTGATCCAGCCTCGGTAAACAGTCCTTCAGGGAAAAGTCGAACACGCATCAATACATCTTAGCACATGACACGACAGAGCTAGCCTCCATGCCGGAGAGTCCGTAATTCACACCACCATCCCCATACTCTGTCCACACAGCAGACAATCATCACAATATTCAGTAGAGCCAATACCCACAAGTTCATCCCACGCCTAGTCTCAATTTTTAAATTCCAAGTCAAGCATTACTTGTACTTACACTCTGCACTTTATTTTTGAAAATTCTCTCATAGTTAAAGGTACAGTTTGACTTTCCAAAGGCAATGAGGTTAATCTAAATATCAGGCATATAAGTCAATCAGTGACATGCGTAATGAAGGGTAAACATAATTAAGCATTTTTATCTTATTATTAAATGAATTTTAATACGGCATTGATATAGTGTTTGACTGTTTGAACATATATGGGACTGTTTGACCGCATATATTGATAATCAGAATATTTCCGAAAGAAGTAAGGTATTTGAAATAAGTACACGTAAGTGAAGATTCATGGAAATGCGAAACAATAAAACGAGGATACATCGGAATTAAAGCAGTTAATTGTATACGAGGAATAGTTAAGGAGATAAAGAAACCTTTTCTCAGAAAACTTCATGGAAAATTTGCCACAAAAGTATAGAGAATGCTGACGCAGGTATTACGCTCCCAAAAAAGCCGAGAAGTAATGGAAAATGATGAAGCTAAAGATATATACTTTATATCACCAAAGCACTTAAAAACATAGAGACACGTAAAAATAGACACTCACAAAAATATTTCTGACCGTTTTGACGATTAAGTCAACTTCAGCGGTGGAAGAGGAATGTCAAATATAACAATAATAACTTAAAAATTATCTTACTCACCCTGACAAGATGCTTAAATCAATATAGCATGCCAATCTAAGTTTAAATGTAAGACATGTGCTAGTAATTTATTAATTGTAATTTTATACGCCTTCGTCAAGATGAAGAGAAAGACAATAGCTGATTCCCCCTCGCTTTGGGCTGTAAGCCATTTCAATCAAAAGAATTACTATAAACAATGGATGTATAAAATATCTGATAGCAAAATTAATTTACAGCTGTAGAGAATGAAGGAAAAATGGAAGGAAACTGCAACAGTGTTACTGTTGTAATATGATATATCCAGGGAGTACACAAACATTTTCAGTCCATTCCGCGGTTGAAGTAGTTTATGAAAGACTTCAAAAACCAGTTCTGTGGAGCGAAAGGTATATTCACCCCAAAACCAAACGTCTTTCTCTTATAAAAAGAAATTAATTACAGAAGAAGGCCGTTATAAGCCACAGGAGAGACCATAACGAGAGCAAAATATCACTTTTATGTTTACGGAGTAGGTTGTTCTACCGAATCGCCTCTCCTGCATGACGTCTCCATGGCTGCTACAAGAAAGAACAAAAGACGGTCAAGAATCCCAATTCTGGAGCAGAAGGACCTCTTCCCTCTTTTTTCTTGCCCTGCAAGCCTCACTTCTGGGACATATAACCACAACACACACTCCCTGAAACCCTCTGTCCTCAAATCCATCTCCACGAAAACGGGCAGATTTCACCCTGTTGAGGTCAAAAGGAAAAAGTAACGCCGGGCGAACTCCATTAACGCTTGGCCCTCAGGGGTGGCGAGGTGCGTCCGAAAAGCTGACGCTCCTGTCTACACGCGTCAAGAGATGCCGGCCCACGTCGACACAACCCCTGCCAGAGAAAAGGACTTCCGCGGCGACGATGGGATCGCACCTCGCGTCCCACCCGCCGACGGCCGGGCGATGAAGAGGAAAAGAGACAGAGATTCCCTTGGCAGGTCGACATGGTTATTCCTTTCCACGGGAATGTCTTTATCTTTCTTACTCGTGGTAATAAGTAGTGGTAAGAGGGCGATATAGTCATAGTGCGATAATTGACGACGAATTTGATAGACGACTGTGACGGCAGTTAAAAGCCTTATTCACCAATGAATAAATCATCTCACTAAAGGCGCCTTTTCCCTGCCTTTTCAATAAGTTTCCTCCATCTCACGCTAGATCCCTCATTCAATAAAGAGACCTGAATCTCATATGGCGACAAACATTCCCTACTACGGAACTTTGCACTGATCGTATTTACTGAATCGACTTTGACTTTTCGATGAGATAAAGAAGATTCACAAGGACTTTTTCTGATAAATATCGTTAAATAGGGCGCTACTGCCGATTAAAATGACAAACTAGTACGAATGCAATCAAAATGATGTCACTAATATTTTACTTAAAGTATGCTTTAATAAAACCTATTCGATCGAAAGTGAATCCGACAAAGTTTGGATTCTCTTTCGATCCAATAGGGCTTGATTATTCTTTTCCAGATGCTGGTAATCAGCAGCAGGTATTTAAACATGACTAAAATGAATTCACTCAAGCCTGAATTTGTTAGTTACACTCAAGAGTACTTATTTACTAACCTTTTCCTTGCATTAATAGGAAAGAATATTCATCACGGTATCTTAGTAATTTAATAGGCTAGCAGTTCCATACATTTCTATTTTCACATGATTTACATATTTTTTCGTTTATTACTAGACATCGGAATTAGCACAATTATTTTACTTTTTCGCTCAATCCTTGAATCATTATACTTGATAATAGCACACACATCACAGCTTCTATAGTCAAATACAACAAGTTATATGCAAACTTAGACTTTCCTTAGTTATTATAGAAGTAAATAGAGCATATGAATCATTCCATCATACAAATCTGTTTATTTACCACCTCTTTATAAAGATGGATACGTTTACCATTCACATCGGTCTACCAGGTAATATTTTCTTTTCCTATTACAGTATCTCGAAATAAATTCAATAAATTCTAAGGATGAAAATCATTATGATGTTGGTCCTTATTTTACTTCTCTTCGTGCCAGTTAAAGTTCCTTTCTTCATTTGCATTCTGCTCAATATGTTGGTTCCATGGGAATACCGATTATGAGATGCAAGAGACATAAGTCGGAGTGACTCTGGAGGAGGAAAAAGTATTTCTACGAAAGATGGTAATAAGATAAGCAATGGGTAATAAATAAGAGAAAAGCATCCAGCGCAACTAAATTATGAAATGACTCAAAACACTAAATACTTTTAAGTGATAAGACAAAGAGAAAGAAGATGTAGATCATTTTCCTCGGCTTAGAAATGGCTTACATTTTCTCAGCAAGGCAAAAATTATCGGTGGTGGCTTTAAATATAATAGCGGTGACTAAAACAATATGTTTCTATTTACCATGGTCTCTTTTTTCTCTGTATTAAACTAATCAGGATTTGTTGGAGTATTTACGATACTAATTTCCTCTTTCCTTTTTTCAGGACTTTCTGACGAAGTGCTTCGGGTAAAGGAAATTGATTGATCCTGGAGATAGAACGTGAGGCTTTCAAGAAATGACAGCAACAGAGAACCCGTCCATAATGAGTGAGTAAAATGATTATCTATTTGTACCCAGCAAATATTTTAATTTTTACATTTCAAAAAGCTGAAATGAATCATTTTCAAATCCCTTTCTGCTCGATTACTGCATGGCCAAGATCAAAGAACTATGATAGAGCAAGGAACTGTCACCATATTATCTCTATGGCGCGAATTATGCCACATTTACTGCTTCTATCATTTATCACCACTGCATTGGCGAAAATGCGAGAAAGAATCATTTGTACTTTCCCAAGAGTTTCAATTGATAGCAATGCCGCCGACGCATAATATAATATATTTGCTGATATACTACATGTGTTCAAATTAGCAGAGGCAATAGCCCGCCTCACAGTTGACCCTGAAATTATGCGTTGTCACACCGGTGGTAGAAGAACGTTACACGTCCAAACTAGCAAACAACCTACCATATGTGTCAATAAATTTAAGTTATTTTAAGAAATCCAAATATAATGCCACTATGACTCCATCACTAAAAATTACATTGAGTGCATGAATTGAGACGTACTCTACTCTCAATTAAAGTAACGCAAGAGCCTATCTTAATACGTTAGCTATTTTGCTAGAATTCAAGCACATACGTCATTCACCGTTGCTGCTTCTTATCTATAGGCAGAAAAAAGAACACAGAGAAGGATATCACATTGGAGATGATTTGAAACATGAGAAAATTCAATAATTTAGACAGCATGGTTCCGAGGAAGTGAATACAATAAACGAGTCTGCAATTGAACTCAACTCTCTCAGGTTACAGAAGTTTCTAAAAAAATATGCGTGCTATCGCTATTGACAAAAAAATACATCCTTCCAACACTCATTTTACCCTTCACCACCCACACGCTATTTTTGTTCGAAATTTTGAACCTTAGTTTGCGGTCAAAAAACGCACGATGTTTAAAACAATATTTTTAGGAATCCAACGTGTGCCCACATAACAACGGCGCGGAAAAATATTATGGCGATAATAAAATTTTCGTCAGATTGCAACAGGCAAATAGCCTAAAATTGTATGCAACCCACACCCATTTTCTAGGTTTATTGAAGCTTGCTTTCCCAGGCATAATGAAAATAAATTTCAACATAAGGCAAGACCAAGTCATTATAATACCATACTTAACAGTACAACCCGTTCCAAAACAGCCTGTCTGCCGATATAATAGTATTTTTTCAGGCTCCTCATTTCTAGTCAAAATATACAATCCATCGCCCAGAATTCGCACTGATTTTCCACCAGTGGAAACGCCAATATTTTCATTTCTTCCCCTTTGATGATGGTGATATCCAATAAAATTCAATCCTAAAGAGTCTCAATCAGATCTCTCTCCCTTGTTTTGCGACACTATTTTATATAATAATTGGGAATACTATACAATAAAATTTCACTTATAAATAGGCAAAACTTACAGTGAAAAAATAAATCGCCAGACTGGGATTCTTGTGTATACACAACGGCATATTTCCGAGTGCTGTCATCGGTTAAGCTACCCTGGTATCCTCTTGCACAGCTTTCAAGGTGGTGTTAAAAGCTCCACTTAGAACACAAACACCTGCGACGTCTGTTTAGCTTAAGTGATTAGAGCACCACCGTCGCGACGCGTCGGAGTAAAAATTACGTAGACTCGTGTTTGGATATTGATTTAAAGTGAACCATAGTACCTGCATACATGAAAGTCACGTTAAACTATAGATAATCTCATTTTGCGTTACATTATTTGTGTAGATTATTTTTACCATTCTCTCCTGATTATTTTATCGGGATAAGAGCAAAAAGTACCGGTTATTTGACGCACGGTACGGTACGCTCTTTCTGACACTATAATGAACGAACTTGAAGTTTGATCATGATGAAATTCTTATACTGATTCTAAATAAAAACATATTAAAATGTATCTTAACCTTTTTAGCACCTTTTAATTTGATATAAAAAGAGTATTTATAAACAAATGAGCATTTATGCGGGATAAAACTGGCGTTGAAATAGCCATCTTCGTGAGTGGGATGGTGATGGTTTCTGCGTTGCTGTCCTTCATAACATGGCAGTAAAATGGCGGATAACTCACGAGTTCCACCCAAAACCCCTAAATAACGTTAAATATCGATTTCATAATGCAAATTTAGAGTTAAATTTTAAAATACTGTCGTAAAGAACTTTAAAGCAAGACCAAGATCTAGCTTCCGGTACCATTCGATACCAAGAAAAATTAATTGCATAAATTGATTATAACTTTTCATGGCAAATTGAAATTAAAAAGAGCTCAAAATATTTAGGTCATATTCCAATGTTTTTCTACACAGTATAAAAATTTCATTATTATGCAACACCAACTTTCTTCATCGTAAAATATCACAGATAGCGTTAGGAAAAATTAAATGTAACTAAAATTTTAGCTCCTAATTTGATATAAGAAACGCATCATTTAAAAAACAAGCATTTTTGCGGGAAAAAGCAGACGGTAAACCAGTCGCTAGGCAACGTCAAAAAAACCGTCAACCTTTGAATAAAAAAATCAAAAGCGAATCGTAAAAATAATCGACGCAAATGTTTAAGAACAAAATAAAATAAGCTTAAGTTTGACGTAACTCGCATTAATATAGATATTTTTGTTCATTTTAAATCGGTATCCCAACTGGGATCTACATCAGTTTTGCACCTACAGTAGGTTTGGGTCGGAATCCAAGTCCAGGTGAAACACTCTTTAACGTAAATTTCACTTATTTGAGTGATCATTAGCGGGTGACTCCATTTAAGTTTCGGTGCAGCCAGTTCCGCGGTTTTTCAAGTCTACCACAGCTGAGTTAAATTAAATTTAAAAGAAAAACAGGGTTAACCAGTACAATTCGATTCGAGCGGCTGTCAGTTTACCGAGTTTACTCAGACGAGATCCAGCGCAGGATCAACGCCATCGAAAAGTTGGAGTATCTCAGGGATTGGAGATGGAGGGAGTCAATGTTTGTGAAGGAATTTGAGCGAGAGGTCTTTTAAACGCATTTAATTTGCCAATTGGTGGAAGCGTGTTCATCACACATTACTTCATATTTTAAATAAAAACCCTAGCCATGTTACACATAAATAATTTAACGGTCTTGTCCACGCTTTCAGAGACTCCGTTATTGCATAATCAAAAATATATAATGCTAATTTGCCATTCAAGATTTTCCATGAATAATTTCCATTTTTGGTTTTCAAAATGGACCAAAGTTACATCATCTGTATTCAATAGCAAATCCTGAATATTTATAGGAGTGTTAGTGCACAACTGTATTCACTACATCGAAGACCCTATTAAAACTCACGCAACCGGAAAATGTTTAAATATTTTTCTCCGGCAGATGTGAACCAAACCTAGAAAATGGTATGATATGCTAAAGCCTCGCTCAGTCAGAGCAGAAAAGAGTAGAATCATCCCGACTTATTTATTTCAATGTGAAGAATATCAAAGATTTCCACGGGGTAACGCTGGAGACAATGTATTACATTTCCTATTCTTGCGGTATCTAAAATTCTACGGCTTTTCAGCAGACATGGATCAAATGCTAGTTCTCAACTGAGCAAATACGCATCCATCTCGGTGGGATTTGAATTTCCGTTCTTCATCCGAAGAGAGTCACCCCGACATCGATGTGTGCGCTAGTATAAACTATTGCCTCCAAGAGGCGGGCGTGCCGTAAAGTCAACGGAAAACACCTGAATGAGTGTGTCGGGTACAATTTTATTCCGAGGATGAGGATTTTATGGGGTTTTTGAGGAAAGGTGCTCAGTTCTTTCAGGAAGAGGCGAGAGAAAGGGAGAGAATTCTTCCAAAAAGGGAAGATTGCTATATTCCTCGAAGGGTTGGCAAGGCGGGGGCACAACTCCCCTCGGATCCTGCGAAGGAAGCGGATGTGGGTTGAGGGAGGAGAGTTGGAACTCGACTGGGAGGGAATTTTCGGGGGAAAACGATCGAAGGGATAAACTCGGATTTCTTCCTTTCCATTTATTTCTTGACTCAACCCGCTCTCGCCGAGAGGAGGAAAAAAGAGCCATCCCCGTTAAAACCTACTACCCTCTCCTCCTCTTCCCCTTTTAAAAACCGTTTCATCCAGTTCGTATCATGTATCCTCTTATTTTGCCTACGAAATGAATGAGTCGCGATTGCAAAAAAATACCGACTCTCCCGTTCCAACGTTTCAATACCACTCCGTTTAATCTCTTTCCAAAAAACCAATCGCGAGACTTTTTCTCATGCTGAACGCGGATTCGGTGGGAAAGAAAGTGGAGGGACTGGAGACAAAGGGGAAACTCTCGGGTTCCCAATCATCTTCCCTCTAAAGGATTGGTGCCTCTTTTTGGCGGAAAACGCTCACCTTCTATTAAGTATCGCATTACTTTCACCTCGCCCAGTTCCTCCGAGACCACAATCCCCACTCCCTCTAATCTCACAACTTATCTGATGGAATATATCTTTTAGCGATTGTCAAACAATTACGCGGGTGGTTGGGTTGGTGTGTTAGATAGTCTGCTGGCTTCATATTCAGAGGATTAGCGTCGAAAACCGACAGTGGCACAGTGGTGAGTTTCAAGGTGGCATATCCCACCAGGAGAACACTTCAAGCACTATACTCCATTTGTCTTGTGGAACATGTGTGAGGAGCTATGTCATAAAATCTTCACTCTACATCCAGGACTCCAGGATCCAGGACATTTTCCGTTGCAGCAAGATATCTTAAAAAGTTCTCCCATGCTAAAATTCAAGATGATATTCTTCAATTCGGAAACTGCACTATACTCTGAATGGGTAAGTATTAACTGCCATTATAAGCATGAGTGAGCAAACATTTTTTTGTAACGTGAGGTATATTTGAGGGAGAGGTGCCTAATTTCACTTTCACCAACTGAGGACCTGGATGTAATAACAGCGTTAGTCTTCTCACGCTGATCAGTAAAAATGCCATTTCCGAAGTTCGTAAAACCAAGGCTTTAAAACAATATAACTTTTAGTTCCATCTGATGCTTCTTGTGTTCACAATCTCGAATAAACTGACTCCATGATTTACATTTGCATGGTAGAAACAAGGGGCGATATTGAGTGAGAGAAGGAGTTGGGGTCTGCGTGGCAATTCATACCATTTTACGGCATATTATGCAGAAGCATTCATTCTATGCTCATATTAATGAAATTTTATCAATTATATATTTTAATCGCGCACGATATTCGAGCCTAACCAAATTATTTTGTGACCGATCATAAAAATTGAAATAAAGTTCAACTCCCTCTCGCTTATTATGGTTAAATTGCACAAAATTGAAACTTGACCTTTCGATTTGGCAGAATAACTAACGCTGTAATTGCACCCAAATCCTCAATAAATAGTTATAAAGGTAACACTTCTGTATTAGCTCTTTATGTGAGGCCATAATTGCGTGTGTCTAAATGACATTTATTCCTAAGTTAGGAATTTAAAAAAGTAAAATTTTTTTAAAAGAATTTAAAAGAATTTAAAAAAGGATATATATATATATATATATATATATAACACCCATAGCTGATGGAGGAAATAATTTTGGAGTCGCAAGGCTATTTGATGCTACAAAGTTGGACCAAAACTGCTCGTAAAATACGGAGCACGCGAGTTCCAGAGATTATTTATATCACGCACTACGTCTTGAAACTAACATAAGTAACATAATTGGAAAGACAAATTGAATTAACTTACAGGAAAAAAATTTCGCCTTCCACAAACGATAAAGGGCTACAACACAAACAGAGCGAGATGCTGGGACAACGACAAGACATATTTAGCCTTGCGACTCCCAAATTATTTCCTCCATCAGCCATGGGTATTATCCACATATCTTTCCCTATTACTCGCAAAGGAAAATGTTGGTGGCACCAACTTTCTAGAAAAGAGGTATTGTGAGAGATGAAGCCTCAAATTCCTCGTCTCGAATAAAGTCGCGTTTCCGCCGGATCGTCTTTCAAAGATCTTATTCTCCCATGTTCACATGACGTTCGCTTCCACTATCTTCCCCACACGCGTGTTCCGACCATTTTTCAGAAAATTCCTCAATGGCATCAAACGATACCTCTTTCACTCATTTGACTAGTTTAGCGCGTGCGCTAGTTAGTTATGTTAGCACATATTAAGTCATGCATGCACCAAAACATTAATTATACAAATTTTCAAAACGTTATTGCTCGAATGGGAGAAGACAACGACGGCTCAAATAAATAAAATAACTAGATAGACAATTTCTATGCAACTTTATAGGAATAAAAATACAATGAATGACGACAAGATATGGAGAGAATCGCCATATCTTGTCGTCAACCACCTATCATCAGCCATAATACCCGCTATATTCAAGAGAATGAGAAGAGAAGGGCAAGCCTTAGAGCTTTATCAGGCGAAGGCGCATGCAATAATATGCAACGGTCTCCTGTAAATCCTAGACCACCAGATAATCCCTCAGTAGACACCTCCGTTTAAGTAAATAATGGGTACACTCATTTTCAAACACAAAATTATCTCTGAAATGAAGTCAATCGATGAAGATGGCTTTAGTAGACCGATGCAAGAACTAAATTACCAATTAAATTTAATTCTCATTCGATTTTTTTTTATTTTTAACCAGTCAGGTTACGAAACATAAAATAGTGAGGAGCACTGCTGTATTTTTTTAATTCTCATGATAAATTCCTAACCTTACGACGTGATGAGCTTCATGGAGGAGATTCTAGAGCCAACACGTGGTTGCTTGCATATGAGATGGGAGGGACAGCGATGAGTGAATAATACATCCGATCATTCGCGCACCATTTCCTGGGAGACCGGAGATATAAATAGGACCGCGATTGAAACAAGGTCCACCGACAAGTGGTTCATTGCCAAGGGGTTCGAGCGTCTATCCTGTGCGTTTGGAAAATCAAAGAGTCATCATTCACCGTTAGTCAGTACCCTAGCTTCCTCGGAGCACACTTGCGGAAAGGAGTTGGTTTCATCACGCTCAGACGCAAGAATTTACATGAAATGACATATGTTCGGCAATTATAAAGAGCCACGAAAATTTAATCCATCAATCTAACTAAAACAAATCTAAAGTTAAAACCCTGTAGTGCCCGCAAATTAGAGGAAAAACAAAGATGAATTACACACAGTACCAGAGGAAATGGAGTAGGAGATTTGGAGGTGACAGCGAAAACAGATGGAGGACATCTTGAGAGAGGTGAAGACGGAAGAAAAAGAAGGATGAGACTGGAAGAGGACAGAATGCTTAGTAAACGTGATAAAGGAAGGGAATCGGGATTTCAGTCATCATAGAGCGAGTCAGAGGTTTCAAGGAACCTATCAGAGGTCTGATGGTGGGTAATTAATTCGAAGTAAGTATAACGTTACCTCTAAAATAGAGGAGTCAAAATTAAGAACCATTTAAACAGTTGGCAATACACAATAATAATGACGAGAATTTTTTGCTCATCTTTTGCAAGATTTACCTAATTTTACATTAATTTCAATGAATTGTCACATGATTAATTTTAATTAACACATTAATTCTCTTCCGTCTGGAAAGCATGGAAATGGAAACAAAAAGCTTGTGAGAGACCTAAAGGCGGGGAAGTAGTTATTTGTATGAAAGTTGGAAGATTATCCCAAAGTATGACAGGTAACCCAGTGGCTGTCTAAAAACTTAAAATTAAATGTGTTCCGGGGAAAACAAATGATACACGTGAGTAAAAAGCGTGCTCAACATCCTCATGCTTAAGGGCTACTAGATCATTTTCTACTATGCAAATATTATTTTTAATTTTTTTAAATTATCTATCCAGAAAATGACCGGAAACATTCGAAAACTGACTACATTCTTTCCCCGGAGGCTGCCAATTTTGCGGTCACTGGATGTAAAACAAAAAAAGGAATGCTCCAGGGCTGGAGCATTCCACAAAAATATTCCCCTCACGGCGTAATGGCGGGATGATTGAATTCAATCGATGTCAAAGTGATGGGAGGTAAAGTCCTCTCACTGCCGAGGTCCGTAATGGGAGAGAGGTCTCCCCACAAATTCATCCATTCGCCTTTTCAATTAAGCCCGCGTGAGTGCGCGTCCACCCACGCTTCGATGCCCCTCAACAGCGCGCCATCTATTTCCCTATCTCCGAAGCGCCATTGACATTCGCACCGCGTCTAATCCCTCCCCCCGCGAAATCATTTTCATGCGCATGGTAACGGTTCGGGGAGAATTCCGATGAACTTCCTCATCACAATCCGCAATCGTCTCCACCTTGAGCTACCTCTCACTTTAGCTCAACGTACCCTGATCCCATGGGTCTCTCTCTCCTTCATAATAGTCACTAAGTATGAAAAAATAGGCAACTTCCACTGTGATAAAATTTATTCCGACCGGTTTCGCTTTTTACACTCAGGTGACCTGAAGAGGCTGTAAAAAGCGAAACCGGTCGGAATAAATTTTATCAAAGTGGAAGTTGCCTATTTTTTCATACTTAGTTATATTCCGATTCCATTCCATCAAGCCTGAAACCACAGAGTATACTTATAATAGTCTTTTTGGCGTAATGAGTTTTCTCTGTGAAAACTTACATTTATTGGAAAGTGCGAGTGTCTAATTACACGCGGCCATAACGCAATCGCGGCACATCCACCTGAATTCGCCCTTTGGAGCGACAGATGTCCAAGAAAATAATGAACGCCGTGGAAACCACAGCATAGTGATATCGTCACATCAACGTTGCGGCAACCTAAGATTGAACTCAGGATGCCTCCTACTTCAATTCAACTCATTAAAATCACTAGCTGGTCAACCGTTTCTCCCTCTTCCCCGAATTTCCAGCATTTCGCCCACATTGATTGTCCTCAACAAACTTATTCCGGCTCATACCAATCTCCGCAGCAACCTTGTTTATTATCCGACCTCACTAAAAGCTTTTTCGTCTGTCTTCCTTTCTTACATTAATATACCTCCATCCTACAACAAACTCGCATTCTAAACATTCCAATTTAGTTGCATCCTTTCCAATAGCCCGAGCCACGAATTCATGATGTGAAACGCAAATCATCAAGCTTTTACTTCAATGACAGCAGCAATACGAGCTGAGATACGAGCAACGGCAAATACGAGTTGAAATCAATCTAAGATATTTATTCCCCAGTATTGGCCATCCCACAGCCTCAAACCGCCATCACTCACCCGATTCTTCTTCCTAAGGTTTTCATTGTCTTTAAATATTTTAAGAATTTGAGACTCGAAAGAATGTTATCAGTGCGTATCTGAGGATGACGACAGGATGTCGGAAGTCCTCGCTACTAAAAACAATACAGTGGGAAACTAGATTCAGATTCATTTATCTTCGAGATACAAAACGTATCTTAATATCTCGCACCAAATTTCAGTAACGATTTTCCCTTTATTGGTTAACACCGCTTTCGTCAGCTTGGTTTTTTTCCTATATCGCTGGAACTATGCCGGTTACGACCAAGTAGCTCAAATGCTCTAAAATTTCGACTTTATTCGTTGTGGTCGAATATGGTTGAGGAATCTCTTAGGAGGATGAATATTAGGAGTCTTAAAAACAGGAGGACGTGTATAAAGCAGTGCAGTAAATGAAGCAAAAGAGGCTTGAAAGGATAGGTCAGTATGGAGGAAATTATTGAAGCAGAGTTAGAGGTACAAATATGTATTTATGAGTGAAACTTAGTGACTCTACCTACCCCGAAAGGGAACGGCGTGATCGGTATGTATGCATTTATTCCCGTCTACTCACCCGTGTGAAAAAAACTGAGTCATAACGCCCCCCCCCCCATCCGTTACGCCACCCAATTGGAAGCAGCCAGTGCAATCATCTCGTTGAGGACGGCATCATAGCCACCCGGTTGGGGGATGCGTGCCGATGCCCGCGTCTCGAATCTCTAGGGGTTGGACGCGTCGACCCTCGGAAGTACCGGTGGACGCTGAGTCACGTCCAAGCAGAGCACATGTTGGATTAGCGCACAGCTGCCGCCGCATGCTTTAAAAAAAAAGCAATAGTCCTCGTCACTACTTGCGAAATAAAACCAAGGTTCCCTCCTCGGCGACAGATTACAATGGCAGCACAGAGTGCCATCCCGAATCGACGGCCTCTTGACGTGAAACTAAAATGTGACTGTTTTCCCAGAACAGCCTTGAAAAGGAAGACAACAAAGTGAGGATCTACATCGGTAGCAATTACCCATATTCAACTCAAACCTTTCTGTTCTTATTTAATTATTTTAATTTTGGTTTTATTATTTTTTAAATTGTTTAAATATTCAAATTTTCCTGCCCTTAAAAATATTAAATACAATTCAATTTTATTGTCCTTATTGTAATTTTGGGCTCAGATTGCCGTTGAAGCATTCTGGTTTTCAGTACGACTGAGGAGTATAGACAACTAAAATCGAATACGAGGTCACTGTTGGCCTCAAATATTCGTATGTATTTATAAAATAGCAGGGGTCCACCGCAGTTAGCCACCAGAAATAGCATAAAGGATAAAAACATTCTAATTGTGCTAAAAATGCGATGTCCTTAAATTTCCCCCACCCTTCATCCACAATGATCTCAGTTCTTGTGTCGTCCGGGTACACAAAACAATCACCAAATAACAGTTTTAGAGGTACAACTGGATGAAATGGTCTTTGCAAAAGAATTTTACCGCAAAAATTGACAGGATTATATATTCCAACGAAATCAGATTTTCCCTTAACACGACGGCAAATTATAGAATATACACGTATTATTTCATAAAACTATTAAATTCTTAATACAATTAAGACTGCAATCTGATGATGGGGCGAGGTCAATCGTGCGTTCCACATTTAGTTGACAGTATAGGCCGTGTGGAGTACGGCGCTGCCAAACTAACGTTCCGTCTGCTCACCTCTTAGCCAAATTTGAAAGCATTTCCTACACCGCACCAAAATTATGTGAGTTACTTCAGGGAATGACGTTTACAATTCTGAAAGACTGCTCTATCTTCAGTTATTAAATCCCGTACCACTATGATGGTTTTGCTGTGGCCACTTGTAACATCGCACCCCTGGACGTATAGTGATTCGCACAGAAAGCGAATCTCCATACGAGCCCATAAGAAAAGGAACGGAAAAGGGACAGAGGAAATAGACACTAATTAGGTAATGCAAATACATATATGAACATTGTTGTCACTCCAGTAGTCCCCTGCCCCTCTCACTTGATTTGGCTGACTCCTAGTATATCTACTCCTAGCCTCTCCAACTCTATCTTCACATTCTCTAGCTTCCCGCTCACCCCTAAAGTCCTCACGTTCCACTTCCCTATCCTGAACTTACCTTTCCTAACCGATGTAACCCTCCCAGTAGTCCCCACCCAGAGATCCGATTGGGAGACTATTTTACTTCCGGAATATTTTACTGAGAGGAATGCAATCACGTCATATATCGTTAGAATGCAAGGCTGCATCTTCTAGGGAGACTAATGTGTAAAAGTTGGTTGGCCGTCCAAGAAATATTTTATCTGTCACTTGGTTTGTCACGAACCTGCGACCCTTGGAACGGGAGTCGAACTCACTACCAATGGTCCAAACCGGATCGAACATATCGACACACATATTGGAGTTTGGCAGGAATAGTGAGATATTTAAAGATATATTCAAGCCCTGCTATGAAGCATAACCAATGACGCTTTAGATCCCGGCCGATTCATCCACAACTCGGGGAATTCGTTTCGGCGATAAAATATATGACAGATTCCACCAATAATCTCCACATTGCGTATCACAACAACTCCTGATAGCGATAAGGGGAATTTATAGGATTGAATCGATCAATTCCACTGAAATTATGATGTATAAAATATGTGACAGTTAAAAAAAAAATTGGGGTTTCAACTAACTCCCGTCCCTGATACCACAAGCAATATAAAAGGCTCACGAAATTGCATCATTCTGGCCATAAAAATTATTTACAAGCGAAAGCCATGATTACTGAATTAATCCCACCAAATCGTTTAATTCACGTTATTTTGCCGGAAATTAGAAGTAGTGTTAATGAGCTTATCATACGCTAACCTCCACTGCCAACCATTCGCCCTCTCAGGATTGGTTCGTATTGCAAATGGGTTATGAGACATTGCCACTGATGATCAGAGCTTACTTGAGGTCAAATTTAACTTCGAAACCAAGGTTAAAATGAGTGATATTTCCCACATTTAATTCCGATATAAAAAATGCATAAATTAGTTTCTAATTCTTTCTCACCCATTAAAAATCAACCCTTTTACGGACCCGAGGTCCGAAAAGCCTGTGCAAAATTATCATGAGCACCGTCGTCTCGACGTTTTTCAATTCTACCGCGTTGAACTAGGATGCCATTTAAATAAATGATAACGGTAGGAGCCCTTACTCCGGATCTTACGAGCATATCTAGCCTCTCATAGGACCGCACCGAAAAAAGATAAATAATGTAAGAATGGAGCTCGGCCCCAATCCATTCCCTTGCGGTGGAGAGGGTTTGTGGACGCAGCAGTAAACCCCAGGCTTACGGCGGCGCCTCGTAAGGCATGGCGGGTGTGGATGCACATCGCTCCACAAAAATTAAAATATAAAACAGGATCCGGCGCCTCAGGATCCTTTATGGGCGAGACCGCGCCGCGACCCAGGCGTGCATTACTAATGTCGAGCCTAGAGGGACGGTGGTGGGCATGAAGGATAGTGCCCAGCTAGGATAGTGTACTCAGAGCGAACGCGGGATCCTCAATATGCACGCCTTCCTTCCACGGCAATGGAAATAAAGGTCCCCTCTTACGAGTGGACATGCATCGCGCGCCCGCAATCCGCAGTGTCCATTCCGTTGCGGTTTCGCACGTATTATTACATGCTTTTCTTTAACTCGCTTTTCCATGGTTCCATGGCTACCACTTCATTTTACTTTAGATGGTTACCACTCCATTCACTCAATCATATTAATCGAGTTGGAATAGTGGTAAAGCATTCGACTTTCCTCCCGTGGGTCAATCAGAGTCGTCGCCCGTCGAGTCCACAACCTGGTGAGTTTTTTTCTAGTAAAAATCCCTAGGTAATAAAATATTAATAAAATAACTTGTGGTTTATTAAAAATTTTATTAACTAGGACAAAAAAGTAAAAATTAAAAAAACGAAAAAAGAATTTGTCGAGCATGCTTTTCTTAAAAAATTATTGAAAAATCTGAAAAAGAAATATCTCAGCATCGTACTAAAAAGAAAAAAAAATATTTTCTCAAGTGAATAAAACTTTAGCCAAGTACTGGAAATATTTTAATTAAATTCAAGGAAATTAGCCACACAATGATGAGACCACAACGAAATTCATGGGGCGCGACCTCATTTATATTTTGCACCTTAACTTAAGTTTATTTAAAGATTTCCTTGAAATTGTATAGATATTGAAGCTCTCTATTCCATTGAAAACCCAAATCATCATAATAAATGAATTAATGTTGATATCGAATATGAAAGAGAGCCCCACGCTTTTCGTTGTGGTCTTATCACTGTGTAGCTAATTTTTTTAAATTTAATTTAATTATCCAGTTTCCAGTACTAGGCTATTCAGGATTTCCAGTACTAGGCTAAATGATTCACTTTAGAAAATATTATTTTTTCTTTTTAGTACAATGTTGAGATATTTCTTTTTTTTTATATTTTTTCAAGAAAAGCATGCTTAAAAATTCTTCTTTCATTTTTTTATTTGTCGCATGACTGAAAAGTACGAAGGTTGCGCCATCCAACGTTACGTACGAGGAGATGGAGGGGAAGAACAAGGTTATAGTAAAAACCGATAACTCTACTATTTCCCTCTGAGCTCTTCCTTGCTCTGTTTTATCCGAGTATAGAAAGTAATCTAGGCGATTCTGATTATGAATTGAATGATTTTGTCTCGAGCGATCCATCGCAGAGTTTAAATTGAAAGAAGAAAATTTTCTATTTTCACTCCTTCACGGCACCGCAGTAAGTAAGCATATAGCGATAAAAATAACAGCAACATCTAACCACTAAATATTAAAAGTTACTATGAAAGTTTACATCCATCACCTCAGAAAATAACCAAAATTTAAAAAAGGCTTGTTAGTGTGACGAAACTGATATCAGGGATCTCACCGAATATATTCGAAGAAAGCATAAACGGCCGAGTAAATATAGATTGAAATAGAAAATTGCTATGCGACCTTTAATATAGGGACGAAACATAGCGTTCAGATGAGTGAACCCCCCGACGTTATGAGGGTTTTTCACCACCCTAGGGGTAAATTCCGGGCCATGATCACTCCCGCCGCGAAAATAACCGAGGTCCAAGCCCATTATGATGAATACTTTGAATCGCAACCCAGAAGAGGCAAATAGCCTTAAATAGGACCAAGTTTTATTTTATTAAGTTTGGGTTGTTCCTCCCTTTGTACACTCTGACAGACATGGAAATCTGAAACTTTTTGAATGAAATGAGCGAATCGAAATGATAATTATTTCGAATTTCGACGGGGATTTCAAAATCAATTTTTATTCCTTATCATTCAAATACATGACCTGTGACATAAATTAATATTAAATGTAATTTTAATGGCAGTAAATTCTTCAATATTATCAAATGATTATATTTTATGTATCTAACTGGTTTCATACCGATGTATTAGTTTACTATCTAGTCATAATCTCAACTATCACCAATTTTCGCTTCATTCGATTTCATAGCAACAGGATATATCGATTCAAGTTCATCAAGGCTGAACAAGAAAGGAAACGACAGATGTAAACGGAGAAGAGAGTATTTTTTAGGAAAGAGGAGTCCGTAAAAGCCTCTTAGCAAACGATAGATATCAAAAGGAAAGAGTAAAAGGCCTCAGAGATGGTCGGTCGCGAGTCTCAGGTCTAAGCAAAACAAAGGCAGCGACATGATCCCTAAAGGTTCTCCATGCGCCTGATTGCGGGGGTGTTATTGGTTGAAATGGGAAGGCATGACGCCTCTGACCCTCAGACTATTCCCGCCCCTCTTTCTCCCTCTAATTTCCAACAGATAAGAAAAGAGAGAGAGAGAGATAAAACCACCTCAAAGAATTCATCAGTCATAATTCGCATTGCTAAAATCACCACGCGCGCACCTCAACGTCGTAGGATACTGACATCAATTTATTAATAGAAAGACGTCTCCTTTTAACGCACAATTCTACCCCGCTCTCGTTAAAAACACACGACCTCATCACCTGTTACAATGACTCGATGACAATGACAATGTGACCGCGGAGCATACAAATTTGTTTCTCAGCCCAGAAGCAGATAAATCTTTCATGGAATAAAATATTCAATAGTTATCGTGAAAGAAGTCAAGAATATATAGCAACAGCGACGATAGACGTATAAATATATGATATTATTTCATCGAGATGACCGGAGCAATCTGGTTTGTTTGACAACAAACGTTTCAATATTATCAAGCGATTATATTTTACGTATCACAATAGTTTCATTTTCATGTTTTTGCAGTAACCCGTGACCGGGTTGTCTTCATCATCATTGTTAGATTCATCTTCTCAGAATGAATTTAACAATACTTAATTAACGAAATGATATCTGGGCAAATAAACGAACATATACCAGAATTCGTAGAATACCATTCCGTAGAATAAATTGTATAAGTTAAAATATTAACCTAAAAGATACATGAAAACAATATGCTTTTTTACGATGGTGAGGTGAACTATCACAATAGAAATTAAAATTGTTTTCCCAGCTCTGGTAGCAGTTTAATGTTCATATAGGAATGCATAACAAACATCGCCAGCCTCTCCTAAACTGAAATCCCGTTCTATCACAAAATTTAAAATTATCAGAGAGTTATCTATCAGCTGATGAATGCAGAACAAAATAAAGTATAATAATAGTATCCGACGACAGCATTGAATGAATTTAGTTGGATTATTTATTGAAAACATTCTTTCATGCACCAGACTCACGGCATCCGTGGCGAAGGTCTCAGCTGTTTGTGAAAAACGTAAACATCGCTCGTCATTGGCTGCCTGACTTTCCAATTACTGTACCGGAAGGTTTTCATACAGGAAGGGGCGGGATTAATAATAGCATTACGGAACCGACGCCTTGGATAGCTGCACCGTATTCAGAATCGCTTCTGTTGCTATTCTGGAGCAAGGAATAGCATTAGCCAGAAATAGCAACGCTCGATTCAGAATAGCAGCCTAGGATTTTAGTTTTCAATTCTTGAGTATGACGTATTAATAACGTAGAGAATAGCAACCATGGCAGTCCACCGATTGTTCTCAATACCTACCATCCTCTATGTTCTGGCAAAACCTAATTTGGTCTTGGAGTTGCTGGCGTCGCTGTTCGGACAAGTTTTTGCTATCTTCGGAGATGAGGCGGATCGCCTAAAGTCACTCGCTCACTATTGAAGCGTGCTACGCTTCCGTGGGGATATAGTATGACTATGGCTATAGTGAAAAAGAAATGTACTTACGCGGAATCCTCTACTTTTTCTTCCCTTTGGGTGCCTACCAGGTTAATGTTATCTCGCCCATTCATGGGTGATGGCATAAAACTCTCACCATCCCACTAGTAGAACCTAGTTTATAGGGTAGTATGAGGATCAAGATGATAAAAATAGCCTATCATCTCCGAGATGCTCCTCGAATCTCATTTTAGATGAATTCTAGTCCTAACATTTTTCAGACAGGGTTCTATACCGTTCCTAAGATTCCCAGGAAAATAGCGGGGCAAATCATATGGATGCCTCAAGAAAGGAACTTAAGACGCGAGAAAAAGGGATGAAACAGCGCCGGAGAGAAAATGAATCAAGTTAGCGCGAGGCTACGTCGAGCGTCGGAGAAGACCTCGCTTGAGTTTCGCAGAGGGGGAGGCTTGAGTTTGGTGGGAGAATGGGGCCAAGGTAAAAGATCAGGAAGATAAGATGGAGGAGAATGAAAGAATAAGACGGTTCCTTTTGGAGGGGGGAGATGAAGGCGTCGCCGCGCGGAGTAATGGCACAAAGTGGCGACGCGACGGCGGAAAGTAATGAAAGGGAAGTTGAACCGGTTTTGCGGTGTGCGTTCCACGGGATTAAGAGAAGAAGGATTTAAAATTTTTATGGCCCGCGAAATGATAAAGCGCCTTTATACGCGCGCGAATGTGTGCGTTGGGTGTTAGGGTGGTAAGACGGGGGCGGTAAGATGGGGCGGTAAGATGGGACGGTTAGGTGAGATGGTTATAAGGGAGAGTTAGATGGGGCCGGAAGATGGGGCGGTAAGATGGGGCTCAGCTGCCGCCGCGGCAAAGGGAAGCTGGAGCAGTGAAATATCCGGAAAGGGGGGGAGGGAGACGGAATTTGCGAAGAGGCGGACGAAATAGGAGAACGTCGGCGGGAGGCTTTAATACATACATACATCTCGTGAAACGCGAGACTTTTATGTGGGCAAGCCACCGTGTGCGTCGAGCCGCGCTCTGTTCTCTGGCTGAAAAATAATTCGGAAAAACTCAGAACGTTAAAGCGCGCGATGAATTCCTCAAAAAAAAAATAGCGATCCCATAATCCAGTCGTAGTCTCCCCGTCTTCGAAGATTGGCTTCTGGTAAGCGATGGAACGACACTTTGTACAGCACTCCAATGAATAAAAATGGCAAAATTCTGACAATCGGAGTTCAAGTTTCATCTTTCCACTCGACTAGATTAAACTAAATTAAATTCTTCACACCGACGTCAACCCGAGAACACATCACTACCACTAGCTCCTTGGGACTCCTGGTTATTGCACGACAATACCTGTAAGCATAACAACCAGAAAAGATAAAAGCAATTGTTTCAATTTAATGTACGAGTGTCTTATTTGCTATTATTTATACATATTAATATTAAATTTATAATCACTTCTGTGTTTAAGTTCCCAAGAAATTGCTGAGAATAGCATGTAAAAATGGAGCGGAGAAAAACTGTTTTCAATCAAAGTATTCGGGAAGAATAATGGTCACATGAACTCCAAAGATAATTTTTTAATGCCAAAGGAAATGACTCAATGTTATAGAAATAGTAATCCTAAGTACCACATAGTTAGGCAGGATCAGCAACAACAAACTATTGTGAGGCTTTTTAATAAATCGGGAGAAATTCATAAACACTGAATGAATGCTACTCTTACTGCAGAATTGGTGGTAACAATATCAAAGCGAATAAGCGATGACTCTGACCCAATCATACGCTAACATAACATTCCAGGTACATTCTGTGTTAACCATGTAATCATCACGAAAATAATGCTATTACGAATTATACATTCCACATGATAATCTCGTGCAAAAAATTCATTTACATTTCAGACAAACTGGTGCGCATTTTTTTCCATTTCATCGGGTTGTCTTCATATCTGAGCACTCAAAGGACGGAAAGCAGAGAAAGTGAAAAATTGCAACAAATGAGAAAACTTATGATACAATTGGCAAATGAATGAATAGTAACATTTCCATGTCATTTTTGCACAAAATCACATTTGAAGAGGAAGTATATATTGACGAATTATAAGAATGGGGCTGACATATAAATTAGCCCGAAGCTCAATTAGATATATTTCATAGTCACCAATATCGTGAGATCGCCAATATAACACTAAAGCAAGCAAACTTCACATGACTAGGTATGGAGATACTTTTTCCTACGCTGTCTGTAGTATCGTAGATAAGTATGGTACACAGAAAATCACACTGCCTTAATAAAGCTGGACGTACCCGAGGTTTTCTAAGGATTTCTCGCTCCACTGTCTTTGCACTGGGTTTCCACGCAGTTTAATACCATTACTACGCAAATAATACTGTGTATTGGGAAAGGTGCAGTACAGCCATTCAAAAAGAAGACTTGAAATATAGTCTTAAGAGCAAAGGGTCATCAGAAAATAGAGCTTTCGATGACACAGGAATTAATTGAGCAGAGATTTCACAATGCGTGACAATGGATATCTTTGGTGAACAACTTCAAACAATAGCAAGGCAAACGATACGGCGGAGAAAATGAAAGAGTTCAATAATACGTCGAGAAATTCTAACAGAGCACGCCGTCTGTCATTTAGGTCATCAACTTCCTGACCCTTCAGTGGGCTTTCGTCCACTCCTTCATCGAGTTTCACACGACCTCCTAACAATCCCTCCTTTATATGCGCAAATGCAGACCCCAAATGGACTCTCCGCTACTGTCTCGAGCTGCTTTGCAAAATGACTCTATCAGTCTTCACGGGAGGGCGGAACAACGATGGCTCAGCCTGAGAGGAGGACGCCGGGAACTCGGTGGCGGGTCGGGTTGCGCTGAGATGCTTCGGGTAACACAACGAGAGGGGAAACGAGATAAAAAAAGGACAGAAAAATACACAAAAGAGACGGAAATGGATTAGTGGATGGGGAAAGGAAAGGAGAATAAGGTGATACAAGACGGGAGAATGAGCAGCTCGTGAATAAATGACAAAAACTCGATTCCGCAACTGAATTGATGAAAGGGGAAAGACAGCCGAGGAGATGAGATGTAGGGGCGAAGGAGGGGGTCGTTGTGAGCCCGTGGGTCGGGGCCAGGGCACTATTGGAGGGGGAAGGGGTGTAAGGGTGAAGAGTCGAGGATCACAGGGGGATGGGTGAAAGCAGTTGGAAGGTTTACTGAGTCCCTTACGAAGCGTAACAATGAGGATTCAGGAACGCTCGATATAATTGGAAGGGACGGGAATGTAGGAGAAAAAAGTGAAAGAAGAACGGGCACTCGGATTGAAGGAGACGGATGGTGACAGAGTTCATGGTCACAGTGAAATGCTTCAAAGGTCCTTGCGTTCATCTTCACCTACATGAGAAGTGAGGGATAAATCAACAAAAAATTTATAACTTTTACAATACTACAAGACAAAGAAAACTGGCACTTCCCGGAGTTTCAATGCCTGAGTACCATCTTCACGTAAAGAGTCATGGTCGCTCACGAAAGATCGTCATACCTTTTCCATATTTCGAAAACCTACCCATTTGTTTTATCTGTTTAAGTAAGGGATAAAACAGACAGCTGAACAGCGAATTCTTAATACAGGGCATTCTCCCGGGAAATAATGATCGTTGATTGAATATCAAGGAAAGAACACGAGTTTGGCACCAGAACAAAGGCAAGATTAGAAAAAATGGAAACTTCCCAGTACAGAAGAAGAATTGATAAACAAATGTAAAGGTTGTGAAGTATTAAGAATTTCTATAAAAAATAGATTAAACATCAATTTTAAATCAGAGTAGCTTTGTATAAAAGTTTAGATGAGGAGAAAACTTATTCTCTACTGATCTGTTTACTAAATCATAGTGGCCACCGTTGGCAGATGCTAATTAATGGATAACAGTCACACATCACATGTTCTCAGAACTAAAGAAATCAAGATGAAAGCAATGTCACACGAGACCAGTTTACAGTCAATTTAAACGCTAATGTCTCCAGAGGTATTCTATTAAATAGTTTGATAATGGCGCCAGATGGAAACTAGGACAATTCTAGCTGTGCCGATAATTTTATGCAGTTCACAATGAAATGGAGGAAGGACTACAATTGTGGAAAGCCAAAACGTTCTGACAGCTTGATTAGACATTGGCTATCGGGTAGAGTTAAGAACTTGGTGTTACTCTCGTATTTAAAGAGAAAGTTTCATTTTTCGTTCATCTTTAGTACTACCATTGACACAATAAATGTTCCTAAGCACAACAACAATTACACCTAAGCATTAGCATTTCATCGGTATTTAAGTTTTAAATCGAACGAACCCACGATAGTTGTAACGTAGGAACGGGTGCAATGGGAAACTTTTATTACTAATCAAAGTACACTCGGTATCGTCGGAAGATGGCCCCTCGTCTCCAGTAACATATCCTTTAGGAAATCTTTATAGGCAATCTCTCCAGAGTCGCTATCCTTAAAGGCCAAAGGATAAGACGCGATAGAACGTAAAATCATTGAATACCGCTCCGGAGCCAGATATTAGATGTCCTCATCTATGGAAAAATGTCATCTCAATGTATACACGAGGTCGTACTGGTGCGCCAAAAAATTATATTGTTTTTAATTGATTGATGTTTAAAAAACTTATTACGTTTGTACAACGTTATTCGATCCATCAATTTTTCTCTACATTATCCACATATTCACTGGAACCGATAAGGCAGGAAAAATAACACATATTCATTACCTTGCCACTTGCAAACATTACACTGAATGATATCGCGACGACATTTGTAACCGGCAGATTTAGGAGCAATGGCCGGTACTAGAATTTCTCCCTATTTTTGGTCTTTTGAGACTCCAGGCACATGCCATACAATGAACGACAAAAAGGAGATCTTAAAGAACTTTGTTTCAACTACTGATAAGTTGATCTGCTTGACTAACAGAGGTCTTTCATCGCAGAGTGACGGCCTAAAAACCGCTTCAACACATCTCCCACTAGTTTAGGTCCAACACTCCTCGTCTCAAAGCTTACATTTCAATCTCGAGAAAGGGATACAGGGATCCAAGAGGGAGGTGAGATGAGACAGCTAGATCCGAGGCAGGATCAAATCCAAAAGTCACATTCCTCGTAGCGAACAAGGAAGGTGGGCCGAAATGGGAAAGACACAAGAAAGGTGAAATGGGACTCGCCTTTAGCGACGGGGCGCATTTGATTGAAAGGAACAAATAATGGCAAGGAAGAAGGGATGTCGGCAGGGGGCGCAGGATTATCCAAAAAGACGGAATGTGGCAAATAAATGACGGCAGTAACGATGAAACAGAAGCGTCACAAGGAGAGTTGAGAGGGAAGAAAGAAATCACCGGCATCATGAGGGAAGTCCTCCTGACTACATCCCCGCCGCCACAGCTACATCTCCTTCCCTCCTTCCCAAACTTCCCTTTCACCATTTCCTCCTCCCCAACGGCAATTACGATGTCGACCTCCTTGAAAATTTGAATATATATGAACTAACGAAATAAAACTTATTTATCACATAAGATACAACAGTTTTACGACATTTTTCTTAATAAATATATCCAAAACAGTGGATTCATAAGTTTGCATGATCATATTCCTCTACAAAAATAATGCCCAAATATTTAACCAGAAATACAAAAGCAAACCCCGAAGCGTATCATTATATATCGTAATGAACGAGAAAAGAACGATCAAGACTGGGAATTGATGTAGGTATCGTTCGGTATTGAATCGTTTATGTGATAAGTGAACCCGTATGAGGACATTTTCTTGATCAGACTCACCGTGTTATTGATGAAGTGATTGCGAAAACAAAATTCGGGAAGCAGCACTACTTTCTTTGCTTTCAGACACCCGCCAAAATTCTTTGGTTTGCGCTTACATCTGGTGCTCTATTAACGCAATAACGTGATAAGTAAAGGTTTCCAAATCTAAATATCGCCTTACCCTATCTTGCCTTTTGCATATTACGACCAATCATTGGGTTAAAAACAATTGAGAGGAGGGGATAAAGTGTAAGAAGAGAAGCTTTCCGATAAAACTCTTTTATATTCTCCTCTAACACATTCTTTTTCCAGAAGAGTAAGATAAGCTTTCCATGACGCTTTCGAGCTTAATTTCCTAAATTGCTTTACAATGTAAGCATTTTTTCAAATGAATACTTCATACTTCCACTAGTGGTGTAGGGTCAACTTCTATCTAAGGATAAGGATTGATGCTTTCGAAATTAGGGAGAGTCAAATTGAAAGGCGTGTTTACACGATGTATGTTCCCGCGCAAGTACGTTGCTCTACAGATGCTTGGGTAAATGCTACAAATTAGTAGAGGGGCTATTTTATGGCCACGCGATCATGATTTGAGCAATTTTGGGTGTTAACAAGGTACACTTTGAACGATGAATGTGTTCATGCATCTACCCGCGCGGGTACATGCATCGTGTCAACACGGCTTGAGTCATCAATTACAATCCTCATTATCCCAGACTGCGAGGAAAGCGCAGTGTTAATCCGAAAGTACCTCTCATGTTGGTCAATTAATAGGTATTTATTTAGTTTTTGCTGAGAGAACTTACATATAGTCATCAGGTTATTTTCTAAGTGATCTGGAATCTAAAGATAACCAAGGTTCGTTTATGTTACTCAAGATACAATTAGCTTTCAGCAACTCTTTCCTGGAAACATTGAAATCATCCCTCTGTATATAAATCTACACAATTTAAGTCCATGAAAATTAAACCCACACAGTTGACGCTTGACACTTATATACAAAAGATATATCGCAATCGCATACCTTTCAAATGTAACGCATAATGGCAGACGCAGTGAAAGGGGAGCTTAGCAAAGAGGGGGTGGTCTCAAAGGGGACCATACGCTCCTCGAGAAACCTATCTTTTGTTTTACAGGAATCACAGAAAATATCGAAAACAATCATATTCAACTCTCATCTTCTCCCGCAATTGTAACTTCAGTCGCGCTTTCCAAAGAGGTCCAAGCTAATCCCCTTTCCAAAAACCACACCCCCTTTTTCTCAGGTGCCGCTTTTCACCGCGGGAAGCTGTTTGTTTCCAAACCCCCACTTCCAACAAAGACCCTCGCGTCTCTCCTTCCCATCTCCCCTCAGGGGCCAGCTTCTCGAAGAATATACACCACCCAACTCATAAACTTCCTTTCGCGACCACCGGAGGGGTGCGGGAGGAAGAGGATATAAAAAAATGAAACGGGGCTTCTGAAAACAGACGCTTATTTATGAGTCGTTTTAACAAGTAAGCTAAGTGCTCTTCCCTCTCTCTCTATCTCTTTCTACCTCTGTGTTCCTCTGCAACTCCCTTCCCCTTTCTCTTGTCGAGATGAATAAATCAGGGAGAATGCGCCTGCTCTCCGCCATCCCCGGCCAACTCCTTTTCTGTCCCCATTTCTTTTACACGTAAATCGTTAACTACGGATTCGGAGAGAGCGTTTTCATTTTCGGAATTGAAATAAGCGGAAAGAGCAGTTTCCCGAGCGATACCTTGAGATAAGAATGCAAGTGTCTCGCGCCGAGATATTTCGTCTTTTTCCCGTTCAGATCACGTTATTATTCAAGTGAGGGCTCCTTGACATCGCATTTCCAGTCTCTACGACGAGAAATATTAACAACGCCGAATACACGATTCAACAAGTATCAAAGCTTAATATAACATCCATGCCTTTTGCGAGTCTCAAACACGTGGCCAGAGAAGATTCTGCCATGTAATAAAACGAACCGCTGCAAAGAAAGATTGTATAAAAATGTACTAAGAATGCCAAAAAATAAAATGGGGTTGCGCTTGATTTGAGATTGCTTATTGCCAAGTTAATTCATCTATTATGTGTGCCTTCTATTATCTACTGTGTGGTGTATGCATTTTTTGGTTCCTAAATATAAGAGTTTTTGTTGACTCGTCTAATTGATTGTCATCGCTCAAGTTATTGTAAAAACTCAACTTATCCTGAACGCATAATAACTTGAGTCTTCTTTTTTATAATACGAATTCAAAATAAGGTATAGAAGCACTAGATTATTTTGAGATAACGTGTTTGATAATTGGTCAGCACCAACTCTGCCATAATAACATTCAGATGATGGTAACCCCAAATCAGGTAGTTCCTCTGGAGTACCTATGTCCTATACTTCGCATAAAAAAACAATGTACACACATATGACTGGAATAAAGAATACTATTATTATTAGATAGCTGACGGAGAGATTTCCAGGCATAACCTCGTTGGAATGTTTTATCTCTATAATTTTTAGAAAACACAAGTTAGTAAATTTCCATACGATATAAATTAACACCCACCATGGTACTGAAATGTAGATTCACTTTCCAAATTTATTTCGTTCTCAACCTTTAAAATGACATTACGTGCGGAATCCATATTCGGTGTCTATTAAAATAGTGAGGAAGTGTCCTCCTAGTTTTCATCAAACAATTATTGGGATGAAACAAATAAAGAGCGTTACTCTTCGTCACATAATGAAGAGAAGGTTAAGGCGTTACTATGAGGAAGCCATTCGTAGGTGGTGACAATAATAATAGCTTTCCGGTTAATTACTTACAATTTTTCACGAAAATTTGTTGGATTTTCTCTTCAAAAATATAACTTTAAGATGATTGGGACTCAAATATCTTATAAATAAAAGTTTCTCCCTTTCCTCACATCCAGCAGCTGTAATTAAGGCGTGTTCACGATAAATTGAGCCGGAGTATTACCACTTTCAATCAACACTGATATCGGGAATGTTTATCCACTCACGAATCAATGCGTATATTGGCCTTTTCGTTGACTCTTCAGACGGTTCACTACGCTGTTATTTCAAAGTACAACATGGTGAAAATATTAGGAGACACCCACCTGATAAAGGTAATTATCCGTTTCATTTTCATTTTCTAGACGAAAAAAATCCAAGCATACCTTTTTCTTTAGATTTTAAATTACCTATCGAGGAAACTATATTTGGGCGAGACACGCATGCAAATATGAGGTAAATGATAATGACGAAAAATATACCATTTATGACGTTGATGCCATGACGACGAAGATGCAAAAAATTATTTTTAACGGCATTTTAACTTGGCTTTTATGGCTCAGACACCTGAAACTTAAACAAACAAGATTAGTTCATACAATTAGCGTTTAAGATGTGAGTTTGCAGAGAGATCGCGGTTTGAATAATAATGGAAAGGAAAACAAAAGAAAAGCACTGCGCAAGAATATTTTTGAATGGAAATCAAGAAGGAAGAGGCGAGGTCTGTAGTCTGGAGCCGTAGGATGGAGCAGCTTATTAAAAGTGAGCGACAGGAAGCGGAAGATCTTGATAATGCTTGGCTGGTGAGGAAGAGGGAAAGAAAGTATTTTAGATGGGAGGAAGAGAGATAGAGGATACGAGGCTTTGACGAAAGAAATGGTGGTATGCGGGTGGAAAAAGAGGTTTGAGGGTTTTGTAGAAACTTTTTGTAGATCTCCCACCAGACCGACCCAAACGGTCGAATATTACGAATAAATGGCTGCACAGAGGTAAATCACCCTCGGGCCACGACGCAATATTCTGGTGGCTGCCTAGATACCTCGTGGATATAGACAATTTTTTGTATCGTCCATCATGGTGTCAAAACACCATCTCCCATATGTTTCTCGACACAGGTCAGGAGTGATCTCGTGGTGACTCACTTCATTTCGCAGCGAACGCTTTTTTTAACAAACCCGGGGCGATTTCTCGTCGGCCGATCTCAAAGCCCAGAATGACCCGTTCGGCCAAGGCCGGAGTTTTTTTTTTAACCAACCCGGGGCGTTTTCTCGTCGGCCGATCTCAAAGCCCAGAATGACCCGTTCGGCCAAGGCCGTTGGATAAGAACCGAAGTTTTTTGCGTAATAATTCACTGACCTTCGCTCGCGGGGCACTATCCCTCTGGGCGGATGGAATCAAAAGGATGCCGCCCTGGCGCGTTTGTTCACGCCACTGCAGTGGCGGGCGAGAATTGCAGACGTATAACTCGAGCACACCCTCCCATGCATCGTGTGCCTCGTCTTCCGCGAATTCTGTAACCCGATGACCCGTTAATATCCCTCCACAGCTGACGCGCGGCGTCGGAGCAATTTCAACGGAGCCGCTAACGACCTCACGCAAACGCTGTTCTTTTTCTTCTTATATTTCCGCGGCCGCGAGAAAACTGTTGTTGTTATAGCCGCCCGCGTCTAGCCCGTTTCCTCGAGCAATTTCTCTCCTTCCTTAGGCGGCAACGACGAGGGAAAAAAGGGAGTCATTGAGGAGTAGGAGGTGGCGCTAAGAAGACGTAGGGCATCGCTTTTCTCAATGTCTGGAGACTCAAGTGGGTTGACGCCGAGAAACACTTTGCGAAGGCGACCTTCTCCACGTGCGGGCGTTCTCGGAACTATCCTTATGATCGTCGTTCGCAGGGGTGAATACGGTGAGGAAAGAGAAGTCAATTTATTCCTCTCTCCTTCTCGTCGTTGACATAATTGAAATAATTGTCAGCTAAATAAAAAGAGTTAAAATTTGCAGAAGGAAAATGGATTTCCCAGACCAAGAATCGAGCCACGGACATATGTGTTTCCAGGCGAATGAACAGACAACTTCAACCTAAAATCAACAATTAACAAAAATATAAAAATAAATTTACTGTTCCAGGACCTTTTCTAATTCTACTCATAGCATTATGTATTCCAAAAGACTAAAGGCGTGAGAAACCTTACCGAAGCTTACCAAACAATATACAGACAAGAAAATATACCGAAAAATAAGTATTTTACATAAATGATCTTAGCCCCAATATACCACTACAAAGACCACATAAAACTATGCGGCGATCTTTATCAGAAAAACAAAGAAACATAAACCCATTAAAATACAAATTAACTTAAACTTAATTATGACAGAAACCCATTGAAAAGAACAGAAAGATCCAATGATATGAACGTATTTACTACATGACAACAGCATTATTTTTGGCACCAAAAGATAACAGTTTTAAACTGATTTATACTATTTGAATATATTTTGAATTCGGGATTTTCGCTCCGTTTCCCAATGGCTGAAGTAATTATTGATAATTGATACAGAGTTGTTCCATAATTTGGAATTTAGTACCGTCTTCTTGCTCTAGGGAGGATGTACTGGTACCAGATGTCATGTACCATTGGTTCCATTTCAAGAGGGATGGATGTTTTTTCACTAACAGTTTCGAACGTCGATTCCTTCACTCTATCACCAAAAAGACCACCAACTTGGCCCCAACACATCTTTCCTTAAATTAACAGCGAACCTAGACAATTACGAGCTTTACACCATCTCCATGTCGTCCACGTTAAGATTTTTTTATTTTGTTTATATGTTTGTTTATATGTATTTTTGTGTTTACTATAAGTACACTATAAAGTGGTTCTTTTGCTGTATGTGGATTCATATATAATAATACTAAATGAGCGGTCTAAACTCGGCCTGTCTAAAGCTTGTGAGTGATGACCTTTATAAAGCAATTTAGTAGTTCACCACTAACTGTGCGATAGCTGACGGCAAAAGTAAACAATTACCAGATATGTTGACAGTGAATACGGAAGTCCACAGGCATCACAAAACCATTGTTCTCAGCTCTTGCGCATCTTATGCATTAATACCGAATATTTAATGATTCCGAAAAAATAAGTTTATTATAACGATAATTCATTGCATTATCGCACGTGCATTGAGAGATAAAAAGCTTGGACGCTTATTAAAGTAGAATGCCCATGTCTAATAAAGAAAACCAAGCCATAATAAAAATCATTTGAGCAAAACTGGAGCAATAAAGCAAAACATAAAATGTAGTTCATAAACGTGCAAAAATCCAACCCCGAGTACGCAAAGACAGATAAATAAGTCAAGAAAATAACTACCAAAATGATACAGATATAAAATTCTCTTTAGATAACCCAATGGATAATCTCACATAAGAATCAATCAATTCAACTTCATTGTAGAACATTTAAAGAAAAGGTAAAATATTATTTTTATTGCAGTATTAAACCCGTGATTTTTCCGGTGTTCCAATCATTATGCAGTAATATGCATGCAATTTTCTCAATAAAAATATTTCCTGTATTACAAAGGGCTCAAGCAATTTACAGAACGTACGTCTTCTGCCAGAGAATATTTTCTAGAGTCCAGATTCCGGTGCAGATGTGTGATTGAATATTGCATAATCAACGCTCCGCCAGCACTTGAAGTGACGTTCAAACCTGAACGCCTAAGGCCCTAAGCCGACGGACGCGAATCATGGTCGTTGATGATTATTCCGAGAAATGAGCCCTAGGGCCAATCGCGACATTTGGAAATAGATCAATCGTCAAATTGGGGGTCAGGATGAATGCGGTGGATCAACAGCTTAGTTGGGAGTAAAACAAAATAAAAAGTAGAGTTTGTGCATTACAAATCGAGTAGCACTAATGAGATTATTTTTGGATTATCATCACAATAAGGACAAAAAAAAGACTTATAGATGTTTATACAAATCTACAGATTACAAAAAAATTTTTAATCCCATAACGCCCCGAGTCATCATTCCGGTGAGTAATATAATCTCGCAGCAGGAATGATGAACATTTTCCATATTGATGAAAACAGGTATTGCAGCTTTCCTCTAAATGCATTTATTGCACAGCTACACAGCTTGTGCCGACAAATTTTTTCGAGTCAACATGCAATTATACCATTCACGTTACGCTTTTGCGATTAAATGAGTCAAATAGGTTAGTTATTGCAGCAAGGCGTCGGAAACCTGTTCATTCTCAATGATAATAACCACAACAATGACCAAGTCTTACTCATTCACTTCTAATACATTCAAGTATTGATTCACATGCCCTCCTATTCTTAAACTACTAATATTCCTCCTCTGAAGACTCCGTTCCACCTTATTCACCAAAGACTTTCTAAGTCTACCCCACCATCTCGTACCATTCATTCCCCATTCATATACGTTTTTTTCATTCATTCATTGGTGGTGCAATCCTAATATTGATTGATTGCAACCCTCCACCCTTCCCAATGAAGTGCTAGGTTCCTTACTTCCTGGTACCTCTTCATATATACTTTTCTCTTTATTTGGTCCATTAACCTATTTCTGGGTCTTCCTCTGGGGACTTTTACCTCTCTTTTGCCTACAATTATGTTCTTCACAAACCCATTATGTCTCAGGTAGTGTCCAATCCATCTGGTTTTCCTATTCTCTATGGTGTTCCATATGGTCCTTTCCTCTTCTACTCTACTGTACTCTTCATCATTTCTTATTTCCTCCGTCCATTTTACCTTCAGCATCCTCCTGCAGTACCAGGTTTTGAAGGCTTCTGGTTCTTTCTTGTCAGCTTTTCCAATGGTCCAAGCTTCCGACCCATAGAGTGCCATGCTCCACAAAAATGTTTTCACAGACTGTTCTCTGGTTTTTAGACCTATCTTCTTGGAGCAAGGCAGTTGTTTTTTACCATGAACGCCTTCTTAGCTTAGACTTTTCTCCGCTTGATGTCCGTTGGACTTCTTTCACGTGATGGTACTTCCAAGATAGGTGAAAGAATCCACTTGCTCTAATGTCTCTCCTCTCTGTGTGACTCCTGCATTAATCTTTTCTCTTCCACATACTAGGATTTTAGTCTAAGTCTTATTTATTTTTTTATTTACGTTTTGCCATTCAACTCATCCATTTTCTAAACATAACCAAACCAAAGAGGCACGCCTCCTTTACATTTATCCATCACCGCAGCATCCAAGTCTACATTCTCTCATGACCCACTCATTGCTAACATCATCCTTCCAACATTTACGACAAATACGTCTAAGGTACTCTCTTTCCTTCGCAACTAGCAAATTCTTATGCTTACACTGACATTCCGATGTCTCACAGTCATACATAAACACTAGAGGAGAAAACTTTTGCATAGAGCGAATTTCGCCTCCCTAAGCACTCTCCGTAATTAATATTCCCATAAAATATGAAAACGTACCTTATCTCACTCTTCATCTCAAATATGGTGGCCTTACAAGGAACACGAACTTTTTTTGCATGGTAAAACCTAATTAGTGAGAATGATGAAGAAGAGAGATTAGTAATAGAACGAGGTGTCAGCTTTGGGCAGAGATCAGCAGAAGGGAGGGATCGTTTTCAATCCGACTAAAGTTGAAATTCAACTCAGTCCCTCGATATGAAGCTTGAGAACAGACCTACAGCTATTATTGTAATCCCTAATATATAAAATTACATACAGTGAAACTCCTCCCTTCCTACGACCACTTCTATCAAGCAACCACCCCTTGCAAAGGCCCTTATTCAGCGGAAACGTCGGTGGTCGCTTAATACAGGTTTCACTGTGTATAGACTCAATTCTGTTAACGTGTACTTTCTGAGAAATGGACGAGCAATTTAAAAAAAACACGGGTCGTATTTTGATGGAAAGTAACTATTTTTTACTAATAACGCATTTTTGGTGCGTAAAATAGGTAATGGCTAAAAACGATCGCACAACTAATGATTCCGCCATGGGATAAACTGTATAACTGCTAAAAACAAACTTTTTCATCGAGATATTAATTCCCCGCTTGCCTGCACGAGAGCAGGATTAATTACGAAAGTCGAACGAATGTCCGAATATATGAACGTGATCTGTTCCTATTACGGCCTACATTTTCATAAATAACGCAATGAGTGGTTTCTGAATAGCAGCAGCTTAACCCGACGAGAAGGTATGCGTCAATAACTTAACGCCGGAGCTGGATACCAATTAATTTGAGCTAAGGGCGCATGACAGAATTTTCTCGTCAACTGTGTTTATCCGTTATCGATCGCATATACAATGAGAGAATAGTGCGCGCATCGGCTCTTCTTCGATGAAAGATTCGGAAAAGTAGCCAAAAAGCGACGGTGAAGCAACTGAATTCCCTTCGATCGAGAAACATGGATGACTTCCCGGCCGGATGATCCTGGATTCGCTCCGAACGATAGCAAATATAATGATGGGCGCTGACTCGACATCTTCTGCCGCTTGTCTCCCACCCACTCGCCCACCTCTGTAGTCTTCCCACCCACTCCCTCCCTCTAACCCCTCCAATCCCATTCCATTAAACCTCCGCCCCCGCTACAATTTCACCGATACCCGCGCCAGACCAATCTCACACCACACAAATCTCCCATAACCAGCATCCGAATACGAGGTTTTTTCCACGCTCGTGCGTTAATTGAGCAGTCCGTTTAGGAGGTCATCCGGAAAGATGAAGGTAACCAAATGAAAAATCACATCTTCACAGACGTTCAAATCTCGAGCGCCGGCTGTATTAAATTACCAAGAAAAGTGACTCGATTCTAATAGGTTTCAATTACATTCATCTATTGATTGGACAATGGCACGATTTATATGAATTTATATAAGTGTTATATGTTCTCAAGGCTCAATTCTGGGGCCTCTGTTATTTCTAATATATACATGTTTTACATTTAGTTATTAAAAATTGTAAAATTATAGTGCATGCTGGCAACATAGTGTTAATTAGTGCTAGGCAACCCAGATACGGGGTAAAATTTCAAAGCCCATAAGTTACTAGGGCTTACCTCACTGGCCTTACTGTCAACGAGAGCTTAAACCAGCTTAAGTTCCATAGTTATATGAGCGGCGATTAAGTAGTCGACTCCAAATGCGTTGACAACATTCTTAAGATACAACCATATTCCTCCATCAGATACGAAACAGATGCCCGGTTTTTATGTAGGAAGATCAAATGTTTAAATGCACGGGTCCATCCCTTTGCGTAAATGGAATATCCTCTTCAATTGATGAGCAAAATAGACTAATGATTACACTCCAAATGGAGAAGCTATTAAAAAATACTACCTGAAAAAGTGTTTAAATGATAACACGAAAAAGACTGCTTCCAATAGAGAAATAAATTTGTAAAATTATAGTAGTTCACGATACCTCCGTGTAAGAGATTGTTTTAAAAAAATCATAACCTTTAAAAACCAAAGAATTCCTAAAAATACGGTTTCTCTCAGTTCCAAACAAGACGACTCACGAATACATGTCCTGTAACCGAATACGAAATTATTTTACAACCCCACTCGTCCATAAGTGAAGTCCATCGCGACTGAGAGGTCATCCAAATGGATGAAGCAAATCGACTTTGACTACATGAAAAGGTCCGCCCTTTCCCTGGCACTAATAAATGATCGACATCGCTAATACTAAAAAAATCTCAAAGACTTCACTTAAAGTGATCCTCTTCTTTGCCCTCATCTCGAGTGATTTTACGCTCGAACCATGTCTTTCATTCTACACCGAGTCTTGGAAAATTAAAGTATCCAGGTAAGAGAGCTCATTCTTAAAACCTTTATGCAACCACCATCACCTTGACACCTTACGATAGTCATTTTCCAAGCAAAACCGCAAGCCTCGATTGCATAGCACATGACCGCGTAAAGGATCAGCGTAGTTGATAACATTATATACCAATATCATGTTAATACAGAGTAAATAGCCAAAAAATTGACCATTAGCCACTCATCTGATGAAAAAATTAAATTACTTTTAAATAGGCAAAAAATTTTAGAACCACTTAAAAATAAAAATTTTTTTGTTCGCTTGATAACTGAAAAATGGCCAACAACATCACAACTCATCAGGTAGTTGCAGCACAACTGAGCCAAAAATTAATTACCAAGAAAACCATAAATATACTTCAATCTTTTTACATGTATTACGTGAACGCAATGCTTGGATCAAGAAGAATGTGACTTATTTACCACCTTGAAAACCATTTCATTTCACAGTATAATTTGACTCAGATTCTTGTCCCCAAATTGAGGCACTAAAAAGCGCAGGATGAAAGGATGCTACAACGAGAACCAATCATTTCAATTTCTAAAACGTGAAATTAAAATCTCACTGAAATTCCGTCACTCTCGCCGTTTCCCCATAAAATACACGAGTCCAGCTTCTTTTCACCTCCTTCTCCTCCGTCGCGTCCTCCGAACCTGGCCGACGGCGAGGACTTTGGGGATGAGGGATGGTGGAAGATTGAGGGTACAAGGGGGGAGAGTGGTGCAGGGAAGGAGTAGCCCCCAGCGCATTCAACCGCCGGAATCAATTCCCGTTGATATAACGATGCCCGGTCGATCAGCTCCAACCACCCCGCGCCCATTCCAACGGTGAATCGTAATTCCATTACGGGGCGAATCTCGTCGATGGACGGGGGGAATAAAAATGTGATCTCCTGTGAGGCCCCAGAGTGAAATTGGCGAGACTATAGAGACGAGGGAGGAGAGAGAATGTTTCACTTGCAACTCCACCAATCTTCCCATTCGTACGCATAAGGGGATGAATGGGAAAATGCATTTCAATATGCCACTTTAACAATAAACTTGACGCATTAAGTCGTTGTTGAAGGGAACTGAAAGCTTGTAGAAATTAAATAATTCAAATTGCCCACAAAGACTCACCAAGGATGGATTATTGTTGGCTTATCACGAAACCCATTAAGTAATTAACCTAAAAGAAGAAATGACAGGAAAGCTGCAGAAAACAACAAGTATTCGGATTGATTTCCACCGATTATGAATCGTTAAAATTCCCTTCCTCATTATCATAACCAATCAATAATATCTATCAGATATGTTTGATTCAATTTCGTATAAATATCACAAGTATTGCTTTTATATAAGTTCCATTCGGACATTATAAATTATGGCAAGAGAAACTCTGGTAAATTATACAAAAATGGGGTCTGGGAAAAATTAGAGCTATTCCTGTTTTTAAAAAGTCATATTTTAGATTTTCAGAGATTTTAACTAATGTCTCCGACATTAAAATTGGAGGAGGCTACAGTGGGTTCCAAATAAATAGAGAAAGAATATTTGAAAAATAATTTACATTAACTGAAGCAATTGCTATTGTGTGACACCATTTTCTCACGTCGACTCGACGAGCAACGGCGTTTACATTTTATCATCTGATAACAACTAATCGTTTGACGATCAGAACATCTTTACCATCAGTAGAACTTCAAAATTAGTTGACCTTGCGCCCAAACGAACAAATCCATAGTTTATAAAAAAATACTTGAACCAATCTCTTCAGAAATGAGTGACTGAGGATAATGTTGATTTTCATTACACTTCCATACCCCCACGGTTTTTAAACTATATGTAGCAAAGTTTAAGGTAAATAAAATCTCTTTGAAGATAAGAAATCTATAATGTCAAGGCTGGTACTCTTCTGAAACTAACTCAGGAAGATATTTGGAGCACAACACCTCGGGCTTCAATTAGTCATTACCTTCAATTTCAGATGGTGTGTACTTAATCATTAATGGGCAACTTGTTAAAATAATCACGGAAAATAAAAAAAAGATAATCACATAATGACTAAGCCTTCCTAATACGATAAAATTGCTTTCCCTACAAAAAACCCAGAGAGAGTACTGCCCATTTTGAATGAAGTATCCTGAAGTCAAAGTAAATTCGAAAAACTTCAGCTCTCATCAGTACATCAGGAGAACTCATCGGCCCTCATCACACTTCCAGAAGAGGAAAACATACTCCCCGAGAGCTCCTGTTATAGTTAATGCGAAATATATGCTCGGACTCCTACAACGTTTCATTTGACGGTTATGGCATTTCCCACTCCCTCATCACTCAAAATACGTTCAAGAGGCTTTACACAGCACGCGGTATGGTGCCCGAATTCGGCCATGATAGGAGTCAACACACACTGGCTTCCTATTTGCATCATTAAAGGGTCGAGGCTAAAAGCCCTCGGTGTAAAAACCTTTTCCGGTCCATTTGCTGAAGGATGGAACAAGCCCAACTCCCTCGCCACCCCCCCCCCCCACTACCTCCTCACTCTCCACCAGAAATTACCGCAAGGCAACGCCGTGGTGAGAGTTTCCGCGGCGTTGAAGGACGCTAATGCGTTTTTACGCGCTTTGCTAGCGAGCCAGCCCTCTCGTTATACACAGCGAGAGGGGAACCGCGATACCACGCTGAGGCCTTCCCCACCTCATAACCTCCCCTTCTTAAGCCAAAAAAACTCACACGCACAATTTTTCTCATCCACATTTACATCTACATAAAACCCTGCGAGCCGCCGCATGGGCGTGTAGCAGGGGGTGTTAGGTCACCAGCCGGGTAAAGGTGTAGGTTTTTGGAGATGGAATGGTGACATGAATAATAGGAGCGTATTTAGTGGAGCTCAATTTTTATTGTGGTGGCTTGTTGTTCGCGAAAAGAACGAGTTCTTGTACCTATCTGTTCGGCAGTGTATCTCTATTATTTTATCGCATCTGTCAGACCTAGAGGTGTAGTGAGGAGTCATGATAATATTCTCTATGTCGCTCTGAAAAATATCAGTTCTGAATTTATCAAGCAAGCTAAGCCTAGCGTGTAGCCTCCGAGTCTCCAGAGGCTCCCACCTTAATTCCTCTAAAAGTTGTGAGACACTATATGTACGCTCGTAGCAGTTTTTAACGAAGCGCGCTGCTTTCCTTCGTATTTTATTGATGTTTTTGGAAAAATCTATTTGACCAGCGTCCCAAATGCTCGCGGCGTTTTCGAGATGTGGCCTAACCAGAGTGAAGTAGTATCTCTCTTTGACTTTTTCATCCGAGGACCTTCCTATTATACCTTTAACAAAACATAGTTTCTTAATTCTGCGCCAAATATGTTCTGTATGCTCATGCGGAAAGTACCGCCTCGTCTCTCAAATTCCACACACCGAGTGTTTGTATGCACTCTTCCTCCATACAATGCTTACGGACGTATGCATCAGCGCAGTCGTGGTTAACGAAAAAGCAAAAAACATAACTATGTATAGCTTTCTGAAATAGGATAGCCTTCTGAAAGGCACAATGGATGAAAAAATATATCTCAAGAATTACAAAGGATGACCGAGAGTGGAATATATGAACAAATTATGAGGGAACATAAAAGGGCAAGGTATGAGGTTTAAAAATCTTACTTTTTAAAAGAGTGGAGTAGAGAGATGCAATAAACCTATCTTCTGAATGATGATTTCAAAGATCCATTGAAATTCGGACGGTATAGGGCAGTTAGTAAGAAAAATAAACGGCAACATAACTCCACACGCAGAGGTTTGAAGTCTCCGGCACAAACTATAGTTGAAGTTATTACGTTGAACGTTTGTATAACAGGGCAACAACGGACTGCATAGATGCAAGGGTTAATTAATGGAATAGGCCCAACGAGTCATCTACAATGTGTTGAATGACATCATGGCGAGTGAACATTTTCAAGGCATTGCGGATGTTGGTTCTCGTAAAGGGTTGCATCCCGTCGCTTCAGTGGTTTTCGTAGGCCCTCGCTAGAGAGGGAAATGAAACCTGTCATACGATACTACCACACTATATTCTTTGAAAAGCATTAATTGTTTACGTAAAATTGCCGACGATCTGCGCTCATGCTTTTAACTTGCATATCCCTTGGTATGAATCAATAGCAATGACAGCAATGTTTTTAGCTCTACTAACCCAGAGTCCGTAGAATAAACGATGCGATTTCCCGATCCTCGCCACAAATTGGCTTGACTTTACTGACGTCGTCTTAAAAAGTCATTTTTTAGAGTTCGTGTAAATATCATCATTATAAATGCTTCCATTTTTATAATGATGGTATTAAAAAAGATAAATCACCAAACTGAATAAGAAAACAGCATAATTTATCATCCGTATCTCGAACTACTTATCCGCGAGCTGGTCTATGAAGACGTCATTGAAATCATTACAGCAATGCTGGCAACCATTTCGGCAATTCATAAACAATACCTATTAAGGCTACTTGTTTGCTCAGCGGACCGCCAGAATCGGCGACTATTCACTCAATCCATTTTTCAAGTATAGGTTGTAAAATGCGCGAAGTGTACGGTACCCTTGACGGTAGCGAGTCTTGACATTAATGAGTATCCTTTCACTTAGGCCAGGTTTTAGTAGGTCGCATCAGCTTTTCTCTTTCGTTTGAATACAAACCATTCCTCTTCAGTCCAATATCTAAGAATAAGACATTCGAAACAGTCTCCATCATCTACGCCTCTGGTTACATATTTCAACAACTTGCACTGATTACATATTTCAACAACTTCCTTCCCTCTATCACCAATAACCACTTCCTCTCCTTCTCTAATCTGCCAATTAATCCGTCTGCCTTCCTTTTCATCCACAGAACTTCCTCCGCATCCAAAACTCATGCGTCTACAACCTGTCCTCACTTTCTCCAGGGCCTACGGTTACCTTCCACGCATCATCACGCAACTAACCTTAACTGATGAGACTCGAGCCCATTAATGTTGAGGATCGATGAGTAAAACGAAGACCGAAGCAGGTGCTCGCTGTTGAAAGGCTGGAGAAGAAACAATCCTATATGATGTTTAAATAGATTCAATCGACTTATTTTGGCTTTTCTTTAAACTAAGTTCCCCTAGCCGTAATTAAAATTCTTGTTTCCGACCCTCCTAATAGAAGCTCACTCAAAAAAAAATAACCTTATCTAGCACACAGTTCGGCCGAAGCGTGCAGGCTTGGCGAAAATATTCCTGTAGCATCAAGCATGGAAACACTCAAACTTCTCCATAAACTACATCTAAATCTACAAATTATCCTGCGAGCCACCGCAGGGGTGAGTCGTAGGGAGTGTTAGGACACCAACCGTGTTGAGGTGTAAAAAAAGAGGTTATCTCAGGAGAAATAGAGAAGTATATCATGGGAATGTTTTAAGTGGAGCTTCGGTTTTACTATAGCCACTTATTTTGCGTGGAAATAACGAATTTTTCGTACCTATTTGTTCGGCAATGTATCTCCCTTATTTTATCGCATCTGTCGGACCTAGAGGTGTAGTGTGGCGTAAGAAATATATTCTCCCTATCGCTTTGAAATACACCTACTCTGAATTTTTCAAGCAAACTAAGCCTAGTGTGTAGCCTCAGAGTCCCAACCTAATCCCCTGCAAAGCTATGTGACACAGCATGTTCCTTTCCTTTGTATTTTATTTATTTCTTTGGTAAAATCTTTCAGTCCGGAGTCCCAAATTCTCGCGGCGTATTTGAGGTGTGGCCTAAACAGAGCGAAGTAACATCTCTCTTTTAATTTTTCATCCGAGAACCTTCTTATTAGGTGCAGGATATATCCTATTTTCTTTAATGATGTGCCGCATATGTTTTGCATGTGTGTTCTCCAAGAGATGTCTGCAAGTAATGCAGTCGATGAGTAGCAAAAGAGAAACTCAAGTTAAACACCTGACTTCTTCTGCTAACTTCAATTCAAAAACTTCCGTCAGTTGAAAAAAATGCCATTAGGCATCATGTGTGAGCTGAATGCAGTTAGCGTTATTTACTAACGAGAAGAGAAAAATAAGGTAAAAATAGAACACGATCGTTTTTCGGCGACCAGGTCTCGGAAAGAGAAGAGGCGAGTAAAATTGAACGCTAGTAATTTTCCAAGCGCGCACGATTTAATTGGATTCACAGACTTGGGCTTTCAGGTGTGCACGGAGGGGAGGAGCGTAAAAGCGTTGTGGTTGAATTAAAGGCTCCGATTCGATTGGGGGAAAAAAATTCATCGCGCCAAGAGCCGTTCACGCAACGCGCATAACGCGCGGCGAGCATTTTGTCGCGGTAGCCAATCAAGAGTTATATTGGTCGGCCACTCCGTCATTTTCGCAACAACGACGCAGAGTCCAGAGGCAAAACAAGCGCTTCAAATTGGGAAATTTATTCAAATGCGACGTAATTCTTTTTTCAGAGCAGCTGTGAGTTTTATACGCGCCGGCGTGGCTTTATCGCATTCTGGTTGCCAGAGTGGCGTCCAATTTATTCAGGGGAAGCGCAGACTTTTTAAAATACAAGATGCTTAACTAAAGACCGAGAAAAAATAAACCTCCATGGTGGAGCAAAAAAGTAACCGTCAGCACGGATACGTTTATATAGTCGTTCGTTTCCATTTTAATCTGGATCTATATATGGCATTAATGAAAGAAAAGCTGAAGGGAATATGGCATAATTTGTTGCAGAGTTCATGGATTTCCGTGCCAGTTCTTCATTTACGATGGATTATTCGCATTTTGTTAGTTTTTTCTTCGTGTGAGCTGGGAGCTTTCATCAAATATTTTATTTTTTACGTCCCAATAGAGAACGCTTCAAAATGATTTCGTAATTAAAATATTTAAAAATGGGAATAGGTATCTTGAATCACGTACTAATGCATACTCCATTCTATCATTTAAAACCCTCACAACGTTATGTTTCGGTGCCGGAGAACGACTTTCGTATATTCGAAGTGCTAGTTAAGCACAACCAATTTCTAAGACCCATTACTAATGAATAACGAGTAATCATAGCAATGTAGACAGGCGAAAGGGAACGGTATTATGGGTATTTATTTACACAATCATTTTCAATTTCACTGGTTGGTGATTTTTAAAGTAATGCTGCATCACCAATGGCTACCCATCATTCGTTCAAATGTCTTCATCTATTCCTAACGCGTACTATACATTCCCAAAGAACAATTTTACTAACTCAATTGCCCTCGTCAGTACAGCCCAAGGTTAAATCCTCAAGTCGATATATCACAAAGCTTGAACCTAAATGGCTACCCAATGGTGTTCCATTTATTTCCAAACGACATGAAAGAGAGAATTTAAGCACTGGTGCTATATATTTGCTCTGATTACAAGACGGAATTAACATGCCAAAAACACCAACTATTTTTGCCCTAATCCACCTTTCCAAATAATATCCAAATCAAAATTTCATTTTCTTATTCATTTAATAAAACGGCACAAAATAAATTATTTCATGGTATTGATAGGAATTTGTTCGACATTGAATGGCCTCGCGGATTTATTACTCCTGGAATTCATTTTTCCAGCTATAAAACGATTGACGAAGTCTAATTTCAGGCTAAGTATCATGATATCAATTTAATTTTCTTAAATTATTCATAATCTATTGAGCAATGCTACGAGTGCAGACTTTAAAGTAGGGGGTCTCAATAAATATAATTATTATAATATTGATAGTTATCTGGTGCTATTACTGATAGAAAACTACGACTTACGTAGTAGCGAACAGGGTACGCTGAAATCATAAAAATTAACCATTAAGAAGAGAAAGGGTGTAAAATTCCCTCTCCAAAAAAAACTCCAAGACGATCAGAGATCATAACATAACGTTCAAAACATAAACACTAACATAAAATTCAAAACATAAGCCTACTTGACATTAACTGCGGGCCACAAGGGGAGGTTATGGAGTTAAGAAGAAACAGAAATAATTCGCCAGTCTAACTTGCATTGACGGCTAAGATCCTTTCGATGTTATAGCTGTAGCAAAATCAAGTGCCACTCAAATGTGTAGTGTGTGATGCTAGTGAGAGAAAAGCATGTACGACAAGTTGGACAATGGGTCCAGAGGTCTCTAAAGGCATCTATACATGGGTGTTTAGGTACATCTCTCTCACTCTCTCTCTCTCTCTCTCTTTCGCTCTCTCTCACTCTCTCTCACTCTCTCTCTCACTCTCTCTCTCACTCTCTCTCTCACACTCTCTCTCTCACACTCTCTCTCTCACACTCTCTCCCTCTCTCTGCCCATCGACGGTGACATCCAATTCACTGAACAAAGACTCTCCGCTGTTCGTGCCACCAAGTTTCACTGCGCCTATATTGTCTCCCTCCTTCAGACACGAAAAATGACGAGGGACAAACTGGTTTATCATCCACCCAAATTCGACCAGAGTTCAAATGTGCATCGTTAAGGTTAGTATTATCTCGAGGTGTTGAATAAATTGAAGATAGAACTCAGCCATGTGGCTATATTTTAACGAAAGATAGCTAAATTTCCTGACCACATGCTTTCCTAGCCAATGCGGGAAAACGTCTACCGCATCAATATCGCAATATGTTCATGAAATGACATCGAAAGGTCCTTCTTGATTAGATGTCTCAGGCGGTCGAACGTAACAATTGACGATCGGATAGTATCCCTCCGTTCGACGTATCTCATGAAACTTCATTCGACATAAAGAACTCAATCTAACACGGTTATCCTGCACTGGGTTCGGGGAACGGGTGATCAGGCAATTTCACTATCGTTTGTCTCGCTGTTAAAAAAAAACAGAAGGTTCCCACAATGTTTGAGTTCTATCTTCATTTTACACGACGCTTCGATGATACTCTAACTCTAACACGCTCAACTTCAATGATTAATGCGAAGAACGTATCTAAAAGTTCTGTGACAGGAAAAGCGACAAAGCAGGAACCGAAGTTAACACCGTGAAAGATCTTGAAGCTTTGCCTTATACACCCACAGATTCACCAAATATTAAATAATACACAGTAAAATATATTATTTACCCTCTGGTTTCACTCTTAACTGGACAACCTTACAGGTTTTACCGAGGGAAGCGCACGTACACCGAGGGTCAAGTCCAACACGCCAGTCCAAGTCTGCCAGTTGTTTTTTTTTCTTCACCAGATCACAAGGTCGAGTAAAATGCCTCGCCCCTGGTAGTTAGATAGGCTCTCGAAAGCATTTATCGGCACGCGATCAGGAAAAAACACCAGATGCTGATAAATCTACAAAAAAAAGTTCAAGATATAGGGCATCAGGTCGTAGCCTATCCAAAAATGAATAAGACAATAAAGGATATAATTTCCTGTCAGATATTTTAAATATTGGTCACCTCTATATTGAATGCCAATTCAAAGCAAGGTAAGGTGACGTACTAAGGTTAATTTTTGTGGAGAGAGAGAAATGGAACCTCTTTCATAATTTCTAAGCGATATTCACTAGAGTTTTAACGCCAAAGAACACTTAATATACTCATATTTTCCCTTCAAAAAATACAACATCTGCAACATGTAAGCATATTTCAACATCTTCCCACTGCGCGTTTCTTCCCTGGCAATTGATCAGAAGAAGCGTAAGGTACATCATTTTAACTACGGACTTCATAACATACTCGGATCCCAATACATCAGTTGAAATCACGATAAAAATACCTGTTATAAGATAACTAACCGCGACAGATAACTGTTATCCTAGCAACTCAAAGCGTAAATTATTCTACAACTTTAGCATAATCGCTCCTAGGCGATAGCTAGGTATAGAGTCAAAATAATTTCAAAATACCTTTGAATGTGAGTCAACGCCAATGTTCTTTACGTGTGAGCTTAAAAATGTTATGTTAAGCTCGATATATTGACTTAAGTTAAAACTTCTACAACTTTGATGGCACCATTTGTGTCACAATGGTCTACCCTGTTCAGTTTTTTCATAAATAAATGCAGCCCATTTTACCTAAGCGGTGACTTCCCTTCTTCAAGAAAAATATCATGAAAGATGGCCCACATTAAATGAAAATAACCTCCAATATTTGCAGTGAGCAGGCCTTTCTTCAAGCAAACATGATTGGGAAAAAGAGGCTTTTAATGTCGGAGCATCGCTTTCAATTTTTCAAGCAGTCCATTATAAATAAGCGCTGCACTACACATACCATGACGATTTTCTCAAAGAGTTAGCTCTTTCTTCGAATTAGCTTCAAAATAAAAGTATGTTGCGGATGAAGAATGGATCATTCGATTCTCATCAGCTATCCCATTACTCGACATTCAACTTTGAACTATTGTTTGCAAAACACTCTTTACCCCTTATTTTTCCATATCACAGACGATTCCCCAGAGATAAATAAATAATAGACACAATAATATCCGCCACTTTTTTGCGTGCATGGATATCGCATCGGTAGCTTCCAGAGGAAAATAAGAGTTCCATAATTTTACGACGAGCATGTTTTTCATCTCCACTTCTATCTTTCCACACTTCTAAATATAGCCCATGAAAAACAGCTACCATTCAAAGAAAAATAAATCCTTCCCTCGTAATGACATAAACGTTTAATGTTAATACTTACACGAGGTCTACAAAGGCAAGATTACTGTCCCAAGAATTATCACGCCTAGATAACATTGTAACTCACTTTGATTTAATCAGCTGTACCAACAACTATCTACACCATCACGGGCCGGAATAATAAAGCACAATTAAGGATATATCAGAGAACTTTCATCGAAGTTTCATTTAGGACGCCTCTCATTAAGAGTATTAACCTCAAACCCCACAGTTGCATGACGTGTTGTTCCATAATTGTTCAAGTGGTCTCAACATTTTACGGATCCCGATTTACACTAGGTTTTCCGCCTCGAACTACGATATGAATTCCAGAATCATACATTTTCCAGAATGTATAGTTCTAGAGCCATTCATCCAGAATCCTAGACATTCCTTCTTCCTCCGCAAGTGCTTCAATCTTTAAGCCAACAATTCAGCAGTTTCTGGAAATTCAATGAGACGGACAAAAAAGGGGACGAAGAGGAGAGCAAATCTGAAAAAATACAAATCAGGGAGGTGAATTTCCTCATAAAACACGGAACCCAAATCTTGACCGATGGCCTCTAATCAAATAGCAAGGCTGTTCATGATCTAAACGATAGGTTTATAAACAGGAACATCCCGAAACATGTGCATAGATTGAAACGTTTATGGCATAGTAGTTCGGGGTCGACAGTGAAAAAGAAAATAATACCTCATTGGCTGATGACACACAAATGAGGACGAATAGAAACAAGTACAGATTTCCAAGGACTGTCACTATATTCACTCCGCATTACACCTTGCCCTAATTTATCAAAAAGCAGAAAATCTATTACATTAAATCATAAGTAGTAAATCATTTATCAAATAACAGCAGCACAATAAGGGAGCTTACTATCGAATCCCCAGTCATCCCAATGGGGTCATTACTTGTTCGGCATTCCAGCTCATGTAAGAGACAAGTAATACCATTCAAGATTTCATTTTCGTTATTTACTCGTCGATGAGGACTCAAGTCAAGAATTTCGTGATTCAATTCATTCGAAAGAGCATGAGTACATTAAGCGGAGATTATACAGTTCCGAAGATTGGAGTGGAAACGAACATGCAGAGCAGTTCGATGATGGGAGAAATCATTATTTTGAGACACTCGGCTTCCACGCGAAGGGTATGCGCGTGGAAAACACTCCTGAGAGACCGAGAGGTTACGTATTGCCCTCCATGGTGACAATCTCTTGGACTGTCCTCGAAAAAAAATCGGAAAACACATTTTTAGAATAAATTCCCACAACATTCTTAACAATCATTTGAAGACATAAATTATAGAGTCTCACGATTTGATCTTGTTTTCCACGACTCTATCCACCCATTATGATCATATACTATAGGTTATAGCTTAATTAATAAATATTGATTCAAAACCTTATCATAATTTTTACAAAAAAATAGGCAGAGTAAAATATTCTGCACGAATCACTGCGAAAAAGTTTAACTTTTGGGGGGTTGCGACTTTTTCAGCTATATTAGAATTGTATTTACCGATTTTGTAATGTATAGTGCGTGCAATAGTTTATTAAACGTTTGAATTCTAAATGCAAAAAATACAATGGTTAAATGCGTTTAAATTACTCAAAAGTGAAGTATAAAAAATGACGAGACGGTAAGGGAGAGATTCCAATTTGAATGACGCAAGGGCAATATTGATCATCATAACAATTTTCCATACAACACGCGCCCAGGTAAACTTAATTGCGTCATGAATCAGAAAGAATTCCACCTCCAATTCATAAATGTTATTGATGAGGCTTTCTGCACTAAGTGTGCACTCGTGAGAGCCTTCGATAATAGCCCTTGCAATTAAATTGGCCGCATAAAGACCACTTCCAGGAAGAGGGATTAAGATCTATTCTCCCATAAACTGAAAATAGTTAGCAAGGCATTCACTTCAAACCGTCTAATACCACACAATTAACTATGACTTTTGAATAACCGAAGAATTTGATGTGCCGACGTGGTGTCGAATGTGTTCTGTTGGCTCTTGAATTGTGGCCCTTGCTGTTTTCCCGAATGCGTCCCTTAGGTATTTGATTTGATCGGCGAAAGGAGGTGAGGTTCCAAAAATTCGTCCAAACTAAATATAGGTTTTATATATGAATCGTCGAATTACATTCTCATTAAAATAAAATACATTCAAACTTTAATTTTATTCATGTTTCTTTTTAACCGAGCTATACTTTTTAAAGAAAACTTAACTACGGTGAACATGAAAAATGAAATCTTCGATGAAAAAGTTTTGAAGGAATATTAGGATCGACTAATTGTTTTTTGGAACTATTTTCACCATAATTACGAAATACATAAAAAACGTAAAACTTAAAGAGCACTAGGACAAGTCAAAACGTGGAAAATTTATGACATGTTCCGCTCTCATCAACCTAAATTTCCTAAGCGGTGAGTTTCCCTCACGCGTAGTTTACTTTTGAAGTATAGTTGAACATGCTAATCCACAAACTCAAAGCAAACCTCGGAAATTAGGACGATAAGTCAAGTTCTGATTAATATTTTCTTCTTCAAACTAGCTATAATCTCCAGTTGTATTATCAAGGAGGTAAATCAAAGCATTATGCTCACCAATTAAACCAGGTTACCTCCGTGCATAGCGGCGGATTTTCTCGTGTTGCGCAAAACACCGTAGTAATGTTGATAAATTACAGCATAGCATCTCATAATTCCATGCTTTGAGAAGCTATTTCTGCCAAAACCATATAATGAAGTTACACCATTTAAGTAAGGACTTAAGGGATTTAACTACTAATTTAATTCTCCAAAAATAGTCTTTGCAAGAAAAGAAACAAATCTAAATTCTGAAGGCTTCCAAAATATCATATCGCCTTCCTTATATTTCTTCATTATTCTTAAAATAATGTGATAAATGCAGACAAAGTTTCACCATTACCATTTCGTAATGCCTCCAGACTCCAGAGAGCTTCGGAATGGTATGCAGTTAATGGCCTTACTACAAAAATAACAACTTTTACGACACGCCACCATAAATAATTTGCTGTGATGTTTGAACACGCCTTGAGGATCCAGTTCTCTCTCGTTACTTCACTTTCCGCGTTCTATTTGAGACAGGGGCAGGTATTTCAATTTTATGATTTCATCATATCACAGTTTCTCACTGCAATAACCGAGATAAACCTCTTTCTATCTCTGCCATTCTGCAAAAAAATATCTTCCCCTAAGACCCACAGCAATTCTGGCGGTAAATTAACCACAACAGTTAAAAATAACTATGCCTCAACAAACCTATGCGTTACCTCAGAAGTTCAGGAACATTCTCCTCAGAAACTGTTGCTTTTGGCCACAACTTTTCATGGATTGCACTTCAGAGAGACTGTAATCTATTTTCAGACCAGACACGATCGATATTCACGTCGAAGGGCGTAATCAAAATTCATTCCTCCCACTCCCGAATCTCCCTTCTACGCCAGCGATTGATCAACGAAAACCATCGATAGGGCACCCCCCAGGGGAGGAAACATAAGACTCGTGACACCTGCGACGCCCCTCCATCCTTCTGATGATAGATCGCCCATTCATGCATAATAATGGGGTTAGACTGAATGCTGGAGAAAGAAAGTATTGTCGGAAGTGTTAAGTATATATCAGCAAATTAAATATCATCAAATGCACCAGAGTTCACTTCCTGAGAAAGTCATCACAAAAATGCCATACCTATACTGTGGGTGGAGTAAAAATAAAATCTTCAGAGACAGTAAAATATCTTGGCATTACATTAACATCTGATATATCGTGGAGATTACACATACAGAACATATGCGGCACAGCATTAAAGAAACTAGGTTTTGTTAAGCGTATAATAGGAAGGTCCTCGGATGAAAAAGTCTATGAGAGATGCTACTTTGCTCTGGTTAGGCCACACCTTGAATACACCGCGAGCATTTGTGACCCTGGTCAAATAGATTTTACCAAAAAAATTAATAAAATACAAAATAAAGCAGCGCGCTTCATTAAAAACTACTACGAGCGTATATATAGCGTCTCACAACTTTTGGAGGGATTAAGGTGGGAGCCCCTAGAGACTCGGAGGCTACACGCTAGGCTAGGCTTGCTTGATAAATTCAAAACTGATATTTTTCAGAGCAACAAAGAGAATATTATCATGACTCCTTACTACATCTCTAGGTCTGACAGATGCGATAAAATAAGAAAGATACTCTGCCGAACAGATAGGTGTAAAAACTCGTTCTTTCCGCGAACAATAAGCGTCCACAATAAAAATTGAGCTCCACTAAATACGCTCTTATAATACGTGTCACCATTTGATCTCCAAAAAAAGTACACCTTTACACGGTTGGTGACCTAGTACCCCCTGCCACACTCCCAAGCGGCGGCTTGCGGGGTATTATGTAGATGTAGACGTATATGGGCAGTTCAAAAAAGAATACGATACTGCAAAATCTCCAAAAGTTGTGTTCATAGTTTTCAAGTTAAAACACTAATACCAGCGTTCAGTATAGTATACATCGTCCTTCAACCATTACTAAATACTCGAATGGGACTAAAAACCTCAAAGGAAAAATGCAATTCATTAAACCATCATGCGATAGGCCTAGATTTTTACGCTTAGGTCGTCAAAACGTCAATCGAAGAAATGGAAAATATTTCTCAGACGTGCATAGACCAGTTCTCTCAACATTTAGAGCTCAGCCGCCAAATTTCATAAATGAAGTTCAAAGTTAGTTTCATCACGTAAATAATTTTTCATCGCCATCAAATTTCTATACATAATATGTATAGAAATTCTGTATAATAGGACTGATGAAAAGATAGGCAGATGATTCCACTTTCGATGATTTGTTAAGTGCACACTTGAAAAAATGTTTAATATAGAAAACGCCATAAAAATAATGATTCGTATGTTATTTCTATGAAAGAACTTGCCTAGGTATTCAAATCCAACGCTTTTCTACATCTCAGAGGCATACCAGCAATCCATTAAGAGTATCCTTTGTGTCCTTGATAGTGATTTCACGAATGACGCCTTAAATATTCAGCCTTTTGGGCTGCAATGGTCGTATTACAAGGATGAAAAAAATATTTTAAATCTAAGCCTTATGCCATTCTTGTGTAAACTTAAGAGGATAAAGGTTTTTTATTTCGAGGAACAAGGAGTTAACAAAATTAAGACAAAGACCCGCCTTATTCCATCACAAAACGGCCAACTAAAGGTGTTGTCTGTACAAACATTGACTAGGCTACCATATCTCACGCCATAGTAGACGTATACGGCTGGGAGAAGCAACCAATATACAAAATATAGAACCGTTTGCTATAACAATTAGATACCTTAGTATTACCTTTCATAACATTTGACTGCGGCATGACGTGGTAACACGTCATGGTTGTCTATACGCTGGTGCTGATGACGTGATATCACGTCATGGATACCGTGAGTGTTCCATCTTTCACTAGAGGACTTTCACTAGGCCAACTAGTGAAAGCTGGAGCACTCACGGCACCCACGACGTGATATCACGTCAACAGCACCATCCTATAGACAACCATGACGTGATATCACGTCATGCCTCACTCTAAGGGATAACCATGTTATCACATTCAACAAAAACATCAACGTAATCGGTATTTTCATAAACGTTGCAACTAAATAGGCTGGACGACTAATGACATTCCCGGAGAAAAGAAAATAACTTCCTGGGCTGCTAATCAAATCCATGCCCCCCAACGCTTAAATCAATAAACCTACCCTAACGTCCTCTTACGATGCAAATTGCATGAAAGCATATAATCAGGGGATCTTTACTCGGAATTCAGCGCAGGCGGCTATTTTTCTTTACCGTTAAATACATCCGCTCGATTGTCTTTAACTTCCACTCCTCTGATTCACATTACGGTGTTTCTCGATTACGCACAGATTTGCGTGAAACTATGCAAATGCGTTCTTATGGAGAATACGTACAGATAAAAGTGGAAAACTTCCATTTTACCGATTGGCAATTTAATGCCATATTAACTCGTAGCCCTACGGCATTTCAAATATATATCGTAATAATTTGATCACATGTATACATATTTTCACCTTAACGCGAGATAATACATTTTTTCATTATTATAACTATGGATAGCAAGTATCAAGTTGACATGGCAAAATAAATCCATTCATTTTGCTTAAATTTTGAGCTCCGCAACGTTAATCCAAGTCATAACTGTGTTTTAATTAGAAATAAAATGTTAAAATATAATTTTTCCATCATTTATATAACTACATGCATGGTGATTTCTACAGTATGAACTGATGTATGCAAGTTAAGTATGGTCGAAGATTTTTTTTACTAACTTGAAAAGTTGCACAAATGTGCACTCAATGACCCATGATTACTGCTCAAACCACCTTAAGCAGTCAGGCCTATTCATCAGTTTCATCAAAGCCGACCCGTGGTATTGCGTGCTTTCACTTGAAAATCTAAAACTCTAGAGGGTGGAAAGGAGAGAGGTTTTCCGGCAGTGCTACTTCCCCGGAAAGAGTAGGAGAGAGCAGAAATTATCCCCATCCCTGCCCTCCCCGAATAGCACCTCTGGTGTGTGAGGTCACGGGGACGGCGTGGGCCGCTGCTGACTAGGGGATCGGAGGGGTTGAAGCGTGGGTGGGTCTCCAAATGGGGAGGACCGTGTATATGTCGCGTGGGACGATGAATGGTGTCGCCGTCGAATGTGGTGGGCGGATGGGCGGGAGGAGCGGTCGACGGACAAAGCGGGAGAGTAGTGGGTGCATCATCAGTGTGGTCTTTGTTTATCGATAGTCGAATTTTTTTGGGACACCCCCTAAATTTATGATAATGGGTTAGAAAATAAAATATCTAAAATATTAAGGTTATTGGATGTGGGAAAGGCGTGCAGTATCGCACCTAAAATTTTGAAAATTCGCCATTTTTTTATGTTTCCCTGTCATTCCCGACTATTACGGAGCACTAAGCGTTTTAAATTATTTTTCTCTTACTACCAACCCTGCTAAAAATTCCTTAGAAGCTGTTCTGTAGAACCTAAGGAGTCCCACAGAAAGTGACTCTTTTTCTTCAGAACTACTTCCTTTCCTAAGGATCTGTACGTAACATGAGAGCCTGATTCTACAGGACATATGTTCTGTAGAGTTATTTTCTGCAGAGCAAAATAACTCCTCACAAGCTGCTATGTAGAACTGCACCAAGTCTACGGAAATATGTGAGGTTTCCGTTGAACCAGTTCCTTTTCTAAGGACCTATATGGAGAGCCGTAGGGAATTCCATAGAACGTCCTAAGAAATTCTGCAGAACGTCCTAAGGTATTCTGCAGAACGTCGTAGGGAATTCCGTAAAGTGGCGTTTCAATATTTTAAGGAATATCTATAACTTTTTAACAAATTCTGTAGAAGTATTTATAAGGAAACTATACAGAATTGTTTAGCAGGGAACGACTCATCACACATCTTACGCGAGTCGGATCGAATATTTTCAATTTCTTCTGAGTGATTTCCGAGATATGGACCCAAGAGTGAGCGCATGCCAATCAGGTCGCCGCCCCCTCACGTTCCAACGGCAAAATCAGGTGCTAAGTCCTCTGTCACGTGTCATTGCATCATTCAGTGAGCCGTAGCCACTTCATGGCCACGAAAGGCAGGGAAAAGAAAAAGGTCACGTTCACTGTGAACCATTATGAGTGGAATTTTTCGCCGATCCATGCTTCTAAATCAACAGGAATTTTCGCGAGGTCGTCAAGGAAGAATGCTAACGTCACATTTTTCTATTACCTTACAATGTTAATATCTTTATTTAAGTTCCAGGCCCTCAATCGTATTTGTAATGGTGGGAACTCATCGATAACCTACTCGTACGTAGTTGCTTGGCAATATGGTTCATCTTTTGATTCATTAATCCGGAAATGAATTGTGTCATCATGAGTCTACATTCTAGACATTTGATATCGATCATACTTTCGAGGCAATTCTACATTCATTAAAACTTTCATATTAATTTTTAAAAATTACTTTGGCTGGTTTCAAAAACTACCCAGTTTAAAATTTAATTTGGACACATTGGAGAATACAGCGTCATGACTGTATTATTTGAGTTTTTTAGAGGTTAAACACTACACTGAACACTCTATATTTTTTTCAAATGCATCCATTCAAGGCAAAATTGGCGGCCTTATAAAGACTAGAACTCAATATTCTAGAATCAATATATCTTCCAACAATACCATAATTATTCGTAAAAAATGGCCATCATAAGTTACAAGGATTCTTTTTCTGTGGTAAAGATTAATTTATAAAGTTTGAGGCAAAAAATATGTTCATATTCTCACAGTATATGTAACGTAATTCGGAGATAACCCAGCTCTGTAGGCTATAGCAGCAGGTTTACAAACCTATTTCAGTCTCAATTTTACCCTGCCATTGACAACTCGATAGAAATGTAGTCAATGAAATAAATATTGAGAGTTTTCAAGTCAATTATATTAAAATATCCTCAAGGATCAGCCAGGGATAGTCACCCTCTCAGATCTTCAACGGTTTTCAGTAATACTGGAGTATTCCTACCGTTCGCAAAGTTGAAATATATTAATAAATCGATAGAAATGTAGTCAATGAAACAAACGTTGAGAGTTTCCAGGTCAATTATATTAAAACATCCTCGAGGATCAGCCAGGCACTGCCTCTCCCTCAGATCTTGAAGGATTTTCAGTAATACTGGAGTATACCTACCGTTCGCTAAGGTGAAACATTCCCCTCACGAACACTATTCAAAGCAGGGGTTTAATTAGACACCGTTTTTTCTTATATATACACGAACATTTTCTCCTCTTCATTTCTCGTCGGCCAATGCGGGGAAAGGCGTAACTAAACACTTTTAATTTGTCTCTCACTCCCTGATTAACTCACTTCACACAATTAACTCATCTGAAGAGCCTCCAACACATTTGGGGCAACTCCATCAGTATTGACGAGAAGAGCTCTACGCTTATCGTAATTGGAGATGAGTGTTGACGTGAGCGACTACGCACCTCGATAATATTAGATGAGTACGAAGCTCCTCTCCATTTTCAGTGGGAGCATTCTAATTACTTGCTTGAAACCTCTTAACGTGCGAGCAAATAACAGAAATCCGAAGTATGGAATAATATTGTGACGGTATGAACTAGGCGACACTAATTTCCATTAATAAGAGCTAATTTCACATTTCATCCTGGATGTCATCGTTTTTGAGTTCGGAACTCATTGATTTTTAAACCAATACCTTGAAGTCAATTTCCAATTTTGCCCTCATGATAAATATATTCTCTCTTTGTCTACCTATCCTAATTGGGAAAACTTTAAATTATTTACCCTCGCTCAATTACTGACCATACGTTGGATGAATAAGCCCACACGGATTAAATGATGTTGCAAAGTAAAAAGCATCTGTAGACATAAAGGTAGTTTGAGCGAAAAATCATTTTACTTAAAAATCAATGAAATTGGTCTCATTTTAAAGAAAAATATCTCACCTATCCAATGACACCAAAAATTCTACCCCTTACCACATTACTTTCGGAGATGTTTGCCAAAAAATACCAACCCTTTTACATGGGAAATGGTACGTGTATGAACTCCAGAGAGACATTGTTTACAAAATGAGGTATTTCTAACACTTAAATGTCGTAAAAAAACTAACAGTGTGAAGTTTGTATGTTTCTTCAACTATTTTTGAAAATTAATCATATTGTCACCACAGTAGGTTCTTGGATATCACAAAAAACCTTCCGTTTTGAAGGAGTTTCCAACCCACCGCGCGAAAAAAATGAGTCAAATTAAAGACTTATTTAGATATTTTCATTAAATTACTTACAATTTCTGTCATATAAAACTACATTATTGCACCATTAATAATTCAATATTTGACTGATGTGTCCTACAGCTGGTCAAATTATAACGTATAATTCGAATATGGTCTCTATTATGACTAGGAAACTATCTCGCTCGGACTACCTTGAGCTTGCCAATGTCACTGATAATTATTATTGTACAGTAGATTTTCATGGATCGTTTCAAATTCCCTTTTCAATTTGCAGATCTCTCTTCCTCTCCTAATTTCTCTCTTAATTCCTCTCCTAATTTCTCTAGAATCGCTACCGGCCTAAGTGCTAGCGGGGTCACGTCTTTGATGTCTCGGTTTCTAGTCTCGTCTCCGTAACATTTTCTTCTATCACGGCATGGACGTAAATGCGACGCAAAAATCAGTAATATGCTGGCAGATTCATTGACAGTCCCACCCAAAATTATCCCGACCACGGGAGTTCTCCAACTCTTCTTTTTCGAATTCATCCATTTTGCAAAATCAAATTCCGATCCAATTCTTCGCACCTTCTTTTCCCTTAATGACGCCCAAAGCTCCTCCTCTACGACTCCTTTCACCGCTCTCGCACAAACTTTTCCCGTCTACCACCCCAATCACCATATCGTAACAGATTCTCCGACCACATCGGCTACCACCTCCTATTGTCGCGGACCGGTTTCCATCCCTCTCCTACCATATCCACTTCTTCATTAGATTTCTCTTCATCTCAGCCTATTTATTCCATCATTTTACACTCCCGTAACTAAAGAGAGACAGCAATAACGGGGGGAAACTCTAGCTCGATTGTTTGAGTATTTGGAGAGACGACTAGCGACTGTACCGCAAAAGATTGGCGACCAGGATGGCAATGGAAGTATAATTATTGCAGTTGGAGGAAGTATGGAAAGAAACATGGCGCACAGTGGGCTGAAGTCGAAAAAAGCTGGCCATAAACTCTAAAACGTTATTTTTTAGTTCGGAAGTTGAAACTTCACATTAGCATTCTCAAATAGTTTTTACATGTCATGCCGCATTTACTTTTTCATGTACTAGCACATTAACAATAAATATGGGGTCAAAGTTGAACCAATTTCGCAAAAAACGCCTATCTTCGATTTTCTCTGTGAATAATCAAAATTAACCTCTTGCTGTGCTTTAATGGATTACCTTCTGGAGAAAAAAATGTTAAACCATTTTATAATACAGTTCTTTCTCTTTTATTTGATGGTTCTCTTAAGATATTATTATATTATTAAGCATAGATACACAACGAAATGGTGGAGTCAAGAGGTCAATGTTTACATATTTGTTGAGAACAATAGTTGGTGCCGCCTGGTTACGCTAAGTAACTTATACCACGCCACTCTACAAAGCTTCCAGGTTGTGAATCTAAAGAAAAATCTTGCGCAAATTTGCGACCCCGAATATTACATCGTCTTTTCGAGCGTTCGGTCGAGTCCGGTTCCGCCCGCCGGTGACGGGGAGTACGATGATGCGGCAAGTGTGTGGATGCGATATGGCCACATTCACTTTTTTATAGTGATTGTCGATAGATAGAGAGCCTCTATAAGGAATTTTTTTCACAAAACATGCTAGAAATGATGCTCATAATCATATCGCGGGACACCGCAGGAGATATACTGAAAGACCTCTTTCTTTGAATGCACTCCAAAAACTATCACGGGGTTTTCATATATCCTGCACTTCGCCTACGAAAGGAAATGTTCATCTCTTGTTGACAGACAAACTCTCTTTCGAAGGTACCAGCAGTCAGCTGGTGCCACATGGCATCAACTCCCCAACCCCCTTTAGCTACTTCAAGGCCTGCTGAAAAGGGTCGTTTTATGATAATGCGAAGCCCTTCGTGCGGTCTGTTTCGGGTGATCATATTTTGCTGGCTGTAGAGACTACACTTCATTTGTTAAAAATAACAAGCCTAACTTCAAATCCTCTCCTCATGGAACTCCACTGAGAATCCTAGGCCGCCATAGGAGTTTCACGGAGAAACTTTGGCCACTTCGGAATCGGAACCGGGGCTTATAAGTCAGAAAGCTAGTGCACCAACCAACCTGATATTCATCAGACAAAACAGAGCCTCTCAGCCTGACATAGATGCATATTCCTCAACGAATATTTTAAGATGATTTCCAGTGAAGAATAAACTAATTAACTATTTTGTAGATTTTCGCAGCTCATGATGTATATCTGATAACTTTGGGTTCTGCAAGTATCTTTTGTATTATTTTTGCGACAGTTTCGCCGTACTCTGCTGCCGGCTTCGTCGGGCTTTTAAAACAACAATGGTCTTCTTTTTTATAACTAAACAAATTCGGCAGTTGATGAATTTACAACTAATAAAAAAATTAAATCCAAAGAAGTGATTTCCAAATATAAGGGAGTTTATAACCATCCTCTCTATTTATATTTTGGTGTCTCTTTTCAACTTCTATTACAAAGAAAGAAGCTACTTTCCGCGGCTTATAAGGGAGGCTATTGAAATTGAAAAGAGACCCCAAAATATAAATAGAGAGGATGCCTATAAACTCCCTTATATATGGATATCACCTCTTTGGAATTAATTTTTATTTTAATTAATTCTAAATTCATCAACTGCCGAATTTGTTTATTTCTAAAAAAGAAGACCATTGTTGGTTAAAAAACCCGACGAAGCCGGCAGCAGAGCACGGCGAAACTGTCGCAAAAATAATACCAAAAATACTCGCAGAACCCAAAGATTACCAGATATTAAACTAATAAGATGTAGGTTAATAAGTGGTTTACGAGGAAATATATCGTTCGTCAGGGGCAAGATGAGCCACTAATTCTTATTCTCACACGTATTCATCAATGCAGTTCAGGGGCCCATCCTTTCCACCTCAAATAGCTCGGCCCTATAAGGGGGGAGGCTAAAAAAGAAGGAATTGGGGTAGAAAGCCATTGCAGAGGAAAATTCCATGTCGATGAGCGAAGGAGAATGCGAAGGGGACGGTGGGAAATTCGTGAGAGCCTTCGCGCGGCGAGAGGAGGTGCGGGGAGTCCGCTGGGCCGCTCTTCTCCCCGGACGGGTGGCGACGTTATAATATATTCGACGGCTCCTCGGACAGAGGCCGCCGCAAAATGGATGACCCTGTTCGATGCACGACTGAGCGCAATGCATGTGAAACAGGACCACGCCCCCCCCCCCCCCGCTCCCCCACCCCACACCCCCCGTCCTTCCCCCCCTTACACCCTCTTCCTCAATTTTGTTTCTCCATTTCAATCGGCAGACATTTCAATTCCGAGTGCGAGGAGAGAGCGCCTCGGATATGAATAAACCAAGTCCCGCAGAGAGCAGGATAAACGATGGTGGTGGGGTCGAAGCGTCAGTCCAATCCCGCGCAGACATCGACACGGACGAAGCATTGTTTACCCTCGTGATAACGGACACATAGATATCAGAAGAGCATAAATTCGATGGTTTCGGCCTTAACTTTGTGAAAATTCATTATAAAATCAATAATGAAAATGAGTTAGTAACTTTTCACAGGTATTTTAATTTGTACGACCGGTTTCGTTGCATAGGCAACATCTTCAGGTTTGATCACCATCAGAATCTGAATGAAGGTGCAGATCACCATCTTCATCATCACCTGAAGATGTTGCCAATGCAACGAAACCGGTCGTACAAATAAAAATACCCGTGAAAAGTTACTAACTCATTTTCATTATTGATTTCACCAGAAGAGCAGAATTAAGAAATAATATAATCTATTCACTTTTGGAGCCCCACGAAGAAAATAGCATAGTTGAAAGTTAAAATTGCAGCCTATCAATAAACACGTCCTATTCGGGAATGTACATTTGAACCACGTAACCAAAGAATCCATCTTGGTGAACTATGTTTGAATTATACGTGAAAATTTGTCCATTTTCATTCCTTTATAACAGGGATAAAAGAATTAGCACTGTAATTCTACATGGTAATAGATTTATTGACATGACCGGTTTCGCCGGAGAGCAGCATCATCATGAGCATCATCATGCTGCATCTGATGGCGAAACCGGTTGTGTCAATTCTTCTATCCCTAATATTACAGAATTCCTCCAAGTAAGGTCCAAAATTATCGTTTCCTTTATAAGCCATATCTATTTGTTTCAACTGCGATATCATCTTGGACAAACTATAAAGCTTTCAAAGATTACATTTTACGAGTAATTACTTCATTCGATTACCTCTCCGGGGCTTTCGATAACGTATTGCTTGAAGTTGGTGGTTTCCGGCGATACTTTATGGAATTTACTGAACATTTTGAAAGAAAAGAGTAAACGTTGTTTTTCCACATTGAATTTAATAACTTGCGACCATGGTTTCGACAATTGACGTTATCATCAGAACCGTTTATAGAGATCACCTCATTTATAGAGATCCTACAGCCCAAAAAAACAGCAAAACGTTTTGCGTAAGTACCTAGCCCAAACATTTACAGTAAACGAGGCATATAAGTGGTAACTAGAGCGGCTAGAAACGCCGATTCACGAATCGCCTAGAAAACTAAAGTTTTCGCCATTAACGATAGCATCACGGTCGTAAGAATAGACCAACTCCTCAAAAACGCTCCCCACTGCCCCACAAACCGCGTCCTCAGGGAAAAGTACTTCCGTAATTTTTTTCTCTCCTTGTGATTTTATCCGATCCCAACTTACTTTTTCGTTGACGAGCGAAGTTCAGCGGAGCTTACCACCACCCGCACTCTCACGTTCGGCCAAAAGATGGCACTGATTTCGAGTTCGCTGGCGCATTCTGGGGTCGAGTGGAGGCACTATCCTCCGGGGCATTTAAAATCCGACCTCACCTCGCCACCCCTGCTCCCCCTTGCGAAGGAGGTCGCTAGTAAAGGGGGCATTTATCGCAGGTCCCGGAGGCGGGAAAAGTTTGCCGTCCCCCACTTTTGCGCGATGCTATCTTGGAGAATCGGCCCTAGCGGCGGCAAGGCACTGAGGCCCCACACTCGAGATGGCACTGCGTCGAACGTGAGCGGTGTCACCGAAGTACGTGCTCTCACCAGGTTCCAGCCTCCTATCTTTGCTGAGGACATTATCATAAAACACGAACGAGTTTCAGTGTGACTCCTGAGCGAAGAATAGACTCCATTCAGCCGATCATTCATTACGTCTCACAGAGGAGAGGTGATGGCGAATCAATCAGGATAGAGAGGAAGACGAAAAAAGAGTTAATGATTCGATAAACGGAATATAAACAGGAGAGGTCCGGCGTTAAAATGAGAACTTGATATTTGCTTCTCGTTGATATGAATTAGAATTCCGTTCACTGATGGACTCACATGGGCTCGTTCAAAGAAAGAGGAAACAAGTAACAGTTTTAATTTGAATAGCTCGGTAAACCCAACAAACCGCTGTGGGTGTCCTCTGACTTTTGTCACCAGCGCACTACAGCACTTAAGCACAAAACCAATACAGCGCACTCCACTCAGGAATTAGGTTCACTGATTCTAAGCCTGGCGTGGACATCATATCTAAAGACAAAGGGATATCGAAGGCAGCAATCATTTCGAACATGTGATGTGTCCGCGAGAACTTTTAATACAGTCTTTCCAATCTGGAACGATTTTACTTTATGTTGCGCCTGATTTATCACTCGAAATGGCTCACATTGGTAACATACCAAATTCCATTACAGATGGAAAATCCTCCAACACATGATCCCTCGTAATCCCTCCCTATCCCTACAACTTGGCAGTCAAAAATGTGAGGGTGCCATCAGTTTAAGGACGGTCTTAAAATTAACTCTGTCTATTGCTTCCATACAACCTTTTCCTAGAAGAATTTTTTACGGAATGGAAACCAGGAAACTGAGCTGTAGTAAGAGAGTCTTATAGGGAACCTCCAATAGTATTTGTGATCCGTTTAAAGAAGCTTCTCCGAAGTGTTACGTTAAATTTGGCTGACGCAGAATCATAGCAAAATCAAGGGGGGGCTTTTACCAGAGCCACAGCCCGGAGCGAAACGGAATGCATTCCGGTGCGCATGCGTGCCGTCCCTTTAAAAAATAGTCTTCCCACACCACTCCCACCAAAACCCAAAATTTTAAGTGCCCCCCCCCCCCTCTCCGGCGAAGGAGAGTGTAATGTCAAATAAAATAAATAAAATATGGATAGGGGAAGGCATATGCGAGTTGAGGAGACAAGTTTCATGAAGGGGTGAGGCGGTGAAGTCGGCGGACCAAAGCAGAGGCAGAGGGGGGAGAGGAGTAGCCTCTTTCGTTGCCTCATCATAAGGGGAGGCGATCGAACGGTCTCATTCCAAACTTTTAACGAGGAGGCAGTGACACACAAGAGATTCCTACGAAATGTTGGAAACCTCTAGCCACCAGTAAAGATTGCACCCTCCTCCCCCTTAAATGCCAGAAAGTCGACCAAGTGAATGAAAAAGAATCGGTTTTGTTGGCCTGAGGACAATTAGTCACATTCCCGCAAACGTCGGTAAAAGCTTTTTTTTTATTCTCACACAAATTTCACAGTTTGATAAACAAATATCGAGCTATTCTTAAGGAGAGGGATGCTTCACAAAAGTTTCCATAACGTACACATATATTCCACACAAAATTTGAGTACAAAGGGCATTGTTGGTTGGTTGGCATCCTGGTGGTCATTCATTCAGCCATATATGATGTATATTTTTCTTCCCGTCATCTCCAATATGTATTTTCATCTCAACATAGTAGCCATAATAATTAAAAGCACAGCAAAACTAGCAGGGATAGTAAATATCGCATAGTCACCGAAGAGGAGGTTTTTTTCACTGTCAACCAAGATTATTACATTATGAATTTTGCACTTCCGTTATTTGTGATAATCTCTCCACTTTGTATTACATTTGCATCGGTAGTTCTCAGTTTTGTAAAAATTGGTTAGGAATGAAATAACTTTGCACGTTTCCACACGGTTAATTATCCTCAACCGATTTCAACACAATGGCGTCATGTTCAAGAGGTTACTAAACGCCGAGGCCATCAGTCTCACACATTTATACCCTGAGCCAGAGGAGGGGGGGGGAATTAGGAAAAGAGGTTGGGGAGGGAAGTAAGGTGAATATGTGCAAGCTTACTGCGAGGAAGCAAGGTCAGTATTTCGAAAACATAATTCGGTAGAAGGAGGAGGGGGAACTCTTATAGACAAAAGAGGTGAGTTCATAGGAACAACTTCGTTTACCATCTTCTCCTTGAACAACCTGTGATATGCCCTTATTTCAAAGTTTTCCGAAAAATCTAATGTGAAACCTTTGTCTTTGATTTGATTCGTAAAAATTGTCAATAGAATCAGTATTTTGGTTAAAAAGGCTTCAACTACTTCGATCTTTCCGCACTTACTGTCCGCCTCTTGCAGGTTGAGATTATCGCAGAGATCCAGGGACGAATTGGAGAATCAACCCTCCAAAATTGACATTTTTTGCTCAACTAATGATGAGCACAAATGGCAATTGGTTTATTTTTTCTTCAGTCAAAGAAAGAGGATATCCCGAAATCTTTTCTCTTTTGGTTAAGAATAGAAATGAACTAACAAAGACGCAGGAAAAACTAAGTCTAGCTTCCCTTTGTTCAGTAACACCGAAGGGGCGTTGGAAACTAAAATGGCACCGGTTGAACCCTACAAAAATCGTGTCGCATTTCGGGGAGGTGGCCATCTGTGTGGGAGATGGGAGCCCTTGAAATAGGTTGACAGAGGGGGGAGCAAGCTCCTTCACCGGGAATATCAGAATACAGATTCCGCCAAGTCCTCGGGCATGAGTCAAGAGTCTCCGCTTTCAAACGCAACGGGCCAGAATTCAAGGAGAACGGGCAGGAAATCCGAGGACAATGAATTCAGCGCAGTAAACCCTCGACAGGCACTCAAGGCGCGCGTGGATCATATTTTGCGTTCCGGACGATGAAAATTCCAACCCTCGTCTATCCTTCATATACTACTGCTGCTCTCTCCCACGCACGAAATTCCTTCAGCCTCGGCTGAAACGAAAGAGATCTAGAGATCACTTGTTTTTTCATCGCTCCGCACCTATCAACGCAGAAAATATCAAGCCTTGTTATGACGCTGTGTAAGGTGTAGTCCATAAATAAAGCCATAAAAAAGCTCATAACAATGGCTTGATCCAATATCTATCTTCAAACAGCCCATTCACAGAGGTTAAAAATATTTTAATGTACTATTTTTACGAAAGAGGACTTCCTAAACATTCCCTTACAGGCGAAAACTGTAAAACAAAGGCCTCCGAAAATTAAAACCCCTCGACTGAGTTAAATAGTCAAAGTTATCTATAAAACATAGCTTAATTAGCATTTAATTGGTTCCACAAAAATAATTTCGAGAAATTAATGGGTTGCCCACAACAAATAATACAGAACGGATATAGTAATATAATCCCATAGCAATCAATGTCTTTTAAACATACTTATAAAAATAGGAGTGGTGCATCAAGATCCACTTTCATTTTCCACGACAGCAGTTTGCAGCGCAGCACACAGAAAGTTATTGCAACGACTCTCTCTCCAGCAATGACGTCGTTTTAAAAATTTCCAAAATCTTAGGTAAGTTAACTTCCTTCTATATTGTTAAACCAAATACTCGATCCTTAACTCAACCAGTGATTAGTATAAATATTTTAGGTGAAGATGAAATATTTGAATGGGAACTAAATAACCCAAGGGTTTTAAAACCTTGGGAATAAGTTAAATGAATTGTGAATACTAAAATATCATTGACTGCAAGGTGTCTGAAGCCAAACTTAAAACTAAATATCGATACTAAAATTGAGGTCATTTTCAACCTCCAATCCATACATATTTTGATTTTGTACGTGTATTTCTATGTATGAGAAGCATTCCAAACTCCTCGAAAGATAGGATCGGATCCTGGGTGGAGTAAGCCAACTATAAACGAAAAGGAGGACGGTTTAGGTCCCCCTGTTTCTTAGCAGCAGGCACTTCGAGCCGAAAGTCTCGCCTAATCTCGCCACCTTCGAGTCCCGTCCCGTCCCTTATATCTTACCCTGTCAAACCCTCCTTACGTGGCGATCAGGAGCTACAAGATAACCCGAGAGTACTGTGAGTGTTTATCGGTGAAAGCGGAGAGGCGCAGAGCGGAACGTTTTAGTAGAGTGCTTCGCGTCCCAGCTCCCGAGATGAAATGCGAGATTTCCGACGCGTGTTATCGGTTGAGCAAACCTAAGTCTACAGGAACAGTTACAGCCGCCGTCGGAACAGTTACAGCCGCCGTCGAACTCCTAATAGCTGGGATAAGTCGCGGACTTTCCAGGTATTTCTGTTCTCAGAGCTGTATTTGTAAGAGTACTCATTATTTCCATCTATTTCTTCGTAGAAAAGAAGTTTCTTACTAGAAATACGTGACTCAATTTTCACACACTAGCTAGCTTATGTAGGAATATAAGTTCTCGATGCACCCCTTATTTCACAAGAGCCAATTGGCATATAATTCGATTCACATTCGGGCGATATTTTTTTCTTCCCTTCTTGCGCAAAATACATGGATATCCTTTAACCTTCATCAAGAACCAATACGATTTTCCTCTGTGTATGATATGGAATATAGATTTTCGACTTGTGATACCTCTATGTAAAATAAAAAAAGAATTAGTAAGAGAACAATTACCAAATTGCATATTAACTGTCTCAATGGTATACAGACCCAGCTAAATAGCGTCCACTGCACACTTCCGTAAACAAATTCCTTCCCTTTAAAAATGAAAGCATAGCAAAATCTAGGAAATAGGGCTTCTACACCTTAGCACCAAATGATTTAGGTGAAAAAAGCGACCGCAAAACAATAAAATGTAGTGAAGGTATTCAGAAAAAAACAGCCGTGTCTCTAATTTCTCAGCCTTTGAATAAAGACTCGTTTGGAAATGATCTGGCCGCGCGACGCACCGACGCACATTCGCGGCACCGAGGGAGAGTTGGAAGATTTTGATACTAACGGATCAGAATCAGCAATTTCAATTAATAAGGCTGGAAATTCGTTTGATCTTCTTCAGTTTCGAGATTGTCATTTTCAAAACTGGCAGGTCCGAAAATAGATGCACGCGATTGCTCTTGATACATTATTCATAATAAACCAATAGTATTAAAAAACAATTATATTCGGAGTGACTCGATGTAATGGCATCAGAAAAACCTACCTAAATTGTTCCCAAGGTAGAATTACTGTAGTGCAACCTTATTCGTTGCCATGAAACAGCATAAAAATGAAGTCACGGAAATCTTATTAATGTATTGAAGACGTTTCAAAGCGGTAGTTTCGAAGTGGTAAATTAAACAAAAAGAACATGGCTTAAATTATTATATTGACTAGAGTCTTTTGGATATTTTAAAAGACAAATGCATCCAGTGTTCTGAAGTTCACGCGCATTGTGATTACTGTTCAAAATTGTAAATCGGTCGAATATCGGATGGAATACTATCTTGCTATTTTAGAGGCTAAATTAGCGATGGAGTACCTTTTTTGAAAATTGGGTCTATATTTTTTTAAAGTGAAGTGATAACCAACGATGGGAAGGAGTAAAAAACATACGAGACACCGTTTAGAAGGTTGCGGGAAAAAGGGATGTGCGGTGAAGCAACCCCCGTGACGTCCCCTTCCACCTAGCTCTTGACCTTCAGCGCGGTCCACTTAAACCTCCGCGACCTCAACTCCTTTCTTTCACGACGCGACGTAGACGCCAGCCTCCCCCGCCCCAATCAATGTCAAACCCAACAGAAGCCTGGTGAATCGAATAGACTGCACCAGGTAATGCTACTCAGCAAAGCGGTTACCATCGTCCGAAGCATTAGACCAAGATAAGCGGGCTAATGCCGAAGTCAGATTTCACTCAACCCTTCTTCCTCTCCCTAATTAATACTGCACCTGCCAGTCCACCCACCAACCCGGAATGGTGCAAACGATCTCCGATTTTGATCGCCTCCACGATTTGTCAAACAACAATACTAACAACTACAATATAAACAACACTAACAACCCCAATGTCGAAAAAACTTATATTTACCTTTCGAATTATTTATGTATCACAATCTTACAAAGCTACGACTGTAAATTGTAGTGATCCTAATCAGAGTCTGTTGTATGTTCCAGCATTATCAATGTTTTTTTTCATTTTCATTTATTTATTGTTTATTTTTTATGCCTACTAACAATTTTTGTTTTGTGATTTGTAATTTTCGGCGCAGTGACTGATATTTGTTGTTATCTATATTGATGCAATTTTGTTAGACGAATAAGAGTCGGTTAACCTCAAACAAGATGTTATCCTAAGGCGAACCTATGATCCTCGTTTTGAAATTTTGCTATATTTACCTTTAAATGTATGTGCTTGTACGAGGAACAAATAAACGAATAAAATAATAAATAAATAAATAAATACTTCCCAGACACCATCCAATCGATTTCTATACATTAGTCAACAATTCAGTTGACAAAATTATGAACCAATTCTTTCCTGGAGAATGATCCGAGTAAATTATTCTCGGGTTATCCACCTTGTCAACGTTTCAGCAAGCTTCTTGCCATCACCATGGCATCATACACAGCGTCTTGGTTATTTAATATCAAAGTTATATTTTTGAACTCTTTTTATCCGTTTTTTTTATTTCTGAGCTTGGTTCCCATGATTCAATACTTGTAATATCAAGAGTCAATGAAGACTGATAGGTCAGAGATTTTTTCGTTACAGCTAGTTGTTTTTCACTGCCCAGTCCGAATATGCTATTTCCAATCCGTTAGTCTCCACCTTATCCAATCTTTCACCTCTCTTTCAAAATTCGGCTCTTTTGCTATTTTTCAGTTTTTTTTCAATCCAGAGGCCTACGAAAGGAAAAACTTTGGTTTCTCAAAATCGTTGATATGATGCAAGAAGGTGTTTCAGGCCCAACGTTGAGTAATTCTTTAAAAAATCTTCATGCAAATGTGAAAATATTCGGGAATTGGCTCCCAGAGAATGGCACTCAGGATGGACACCATATTCGCCAGTAAAATCGCGCGGTTACACTCATAAATTTAACCATTTCGTCGTAAATCATATGTTTGGACAGTCAACTGAATGGAGTGAATTCATCTCGGGTTACACCCCGTGTCAACGTTTCCATGTTTGCCAACGTCTCAGCAAGCTTATCGCCATCATCAGGGCATCGCACACAGCCCTTATGATGGTGAACGAGACGCAATTTATCGCTGTGCGCAGCTTAAAGTGTCACATAGATTCCTCTCTCCCACCCCGCAGTTATTTTCATTTCATTCGTTTTCACTCAAACTCATCGTAGAACTTTTTGTGAGCGATTCTATCCATCGACTTGATTTTGATCACTCTCCCGTAACACTATATCTCCATTGCTTTAATGTGTATAACATAATAAATGTCCATTTGTAAAATATATCACCAACGCACTTTCAGCGAAAGTCTGCAAGCTCAGAATCGGATCCTTCGGACAGTGGAAAGTTAGCGAGTGCGTTCCCCTGGATGTTCCCTCCAACTTCCCCAACCTGCTTTACCCAGCCTTTCGAGTGACTTCCCCCGAGACATTTACCCCGCGCCAACCCTTATCCCTCCCGTTACATCCGCGCCTCTCAGCCCAGACACCCTGGAGGTCAAAACAAAGACACCCCAGCCCCCCTCTCCGACGGCGAAGTCTCCCCTTTTTAAAGACGGTCGTTCCCTTTGATGACAATTTACCTATTCATGAGGGACGCCACTTAAAGAGATCCAAGTTTTATGTTTGTCCCTGGCATTTCCGTCGCGCCGAGTATAATCATCTCAGCCCACCCTCCCTACGCTCCAACATACATCCATCCACTTTCGACTTCCGCTCCCTTTAAAGGGACGCCACCCTTTCGCACAGCCCGGCAACCGTCTTCTTAGAGCACGTTATCAGCTCCTAGGGTAGTATGCGCAAAATTTACATCACTGGCTAACTTCGACTAGTTCCGACGCAGTTAAAAACAAATGAAGTTCAAAATAATTTCAAAAATGACACCTACTTACTATATTTGATCGCAAAAAATTCCGTATCATAAATATACTTTTACTTCAAAATCACGTAAATGGGGAACATGATTGGGGACGTGATTGCTTTTGAAGAATCTCAAGTTTTCCCAGTGCATACATAAGATGCGCTGACCAAGCCTGCAAACCATTGGACAATCATAAATATTCTGTCTAATGTAATTATTCGCCTCAAAATATGAAGGAGAGCTTTCGCTGTGTTAATTGACACCATCTCCAGAAGGGAAACCCGAGAAATCTTTATCCTAAATACTGGCCGGGAAAACCTAAGATCTTTCATAATGCTTTTGTTTAATGTTTTCCTTGAATCATTCCAGCCAAAACTTAAAGGCTGAAATTGACAGCTTGTATTAGGAAGGCAACACTGACCTCAGATGGCTTGGTGAATAGGCAAAGTCATTCAGCGAAGAAACAAAATATTAATCATCATTGGCGTCTTTTAACATGCTGCGTAAAGTATCAGGCTCGCGACAAGTGAAGAAGGCATTTTGTAACCCAGCAATCCCACCAAAGTGGACACAGAAGCAATACTGGCAAAAAGCGCTACCAATTTCATTCACATAGCCCACGATATCTCCATAGAGTGCTGAGGAAAAGGTTTACTCATTTGTGATTCTGTCAATTGTGCGTGGGGCTTGGTAAACCCGGGATCAAGGGCTGGCCGTAAGGAGTGGTAGAGATTCGAACGAGAGAATCGCAAGGAGGCAAAATGAAAGGAATGATACACATACACGGATAATGAAACACATACATATGATATACGTATGGTAAACGGCCAATCGATACCCAAATAATAGTTTATGGGCCAATTAAAAAAGCATTTCTTCCCTGAAAAAGTCAGATTGTGCGCTAAGTTTCATCTGCCAAATATGCCGCAGGATAGCTGTAGGTATTGATTTTAGTCCACTAATTACATCTAAATGCAAAAACTTTTACCACTTGAAAGTCTTTTCCCAGGCTAAGAGCAGGGTATTAGATATTAAACAAGGAACCTCAAAATCCAAAGTGCTAATTGCTAATATGGTGCAAATCGATCAACATAACGTTGATAAATAAAGGGAAACGCACTATGAAATAATCACTTCTGAATTCACCTATAAATGGATTCAATCCAGGGTTTCCCACTTAGCCAAAATACTGCGCTAATGATCCAATTTTATCTAAATTTTTTGATACATTTTTGCCAATTTATCCAAAGAAAAATCAAACTTTAAATTAAATCCGGATTAAATATTCCTATTAAATAAATGACAATCCATGTTCGTATTTTAATTAATATTTCATTGAAATAATAATTTTTCTCGAATAATTAATGATCAAGTGAGCTCTGCATTAAAGCTATCAAAGCCTATTACAGATACGGGGCAAATCGATCAATATTTTGCTCCTAAAATATTAATCATGGGAAATGCACTATGTAATAATCACTTCTGAATCCAACTAGAAATGGATGAAATCCAAGGTCTTACAATTAGCCAAAATGATGCGCAAATGAACCTATTTTTTCAATGTTTTCGACTCATTTTCGCCAATTTGTCCAAATATTAATCAAACTTTATATTAAATTCAGGTTAACTATACCTATTAAAGTAACTAAAATCCGTGTACGTCTTTCAATAAATGTTTTATTGAAAACTTTTTTTTCCTCAAATACTCCATGATCAAGCGAGAGCTCTCTTAAAGCTACCTCGTCATATTCCGCTTCTAATTCTCTTCTCAATCATTTATTTCTTGTTTGTCCCATACTCGATCGTTTTAGCTGCGCCATTCTTCAACTTAACAACCTTTTCCCCCAAAATCGGGAGTGCAGCTTATACAAATTGATCTTTGATTCAATGGAGAAGCTGAGTCCAAAGGGGAAAAAAATAATTTTCTAGAGGACGGCCACTGGAATTGAACCTCATTCGAAATCCTCTCCTTTTCGCTGACCAACTGTCCTACCTCTCCTGCCTCGTATTTTCCGCTTCCACTACATCTGCCCCCTTCACGAGTCAACTTTTTCCTCCGCATCCCACTTTCTTCCTCATTTTTCCAAAACATATCTATTCCTTCAATTTTCTTCTCGTCTCATGTTCTCTCTTCTGTACTTACTCGATACCTTAATACACCTCACACTTTTATCCCACTCTTCCTACTTCTCACAATCCTTCATGCTAAATATTACCTCCCAAAATTATATCAACTCTTCCTAAACCTATGGTTGAAAAATCAACCTTGGCCTGTAACAAACAATATTTTTTAAATTAATCGTGGAAAATCAGTGCTATGTCCCAAGGATAAACCTCATGCCTTAAAACAAAAGCTACACATGCTTAGTCTTACGCAAATTTAACGTCTGTTAAGCATTACTCGTAATACACTGCATTTGAAACGAAAAACCCTAGCAGTGCTACATGAGGAAACTCCATTAGTTCTTAATGCAGGTGCCGCTTTGCGACACTTCGCGAGTGTATTCTCGATCTCACAATGTACGCATTTCACGTAGTAATCTGCGAGCACCTTGAAAGGGATTTCTATGCAATCGTCTCTTATCTCTAGAACTAAAAGCGTAGGATATTTGAGTACAATCGTTCCCACCATTCTCTCTTTCCATGCCTATTCCAGATTACCAAAATTCTCCTTTCTGGTTGCCCCACCTTTCTCTCTTCTTCCCGTTTTCTACTTCAGCTTTCTCTTTCTCGCGCTTCCCCATGCTCAAGTTGGAAAAACCAAACTCTCAGTGCCACCCCACCCCCACCGCTCAAATCCACCATTCATCCACCCCCACCCTCGCACGGTTTTCCCCCATCTCGACGACCTGCCCGCACACACAACACAAATATTATTTTTACCATCATCCTCTCATAAAGCAACCGTCATCGCAATTCAAAAGCTTACAACAACATCGGCCAAAAAAACTAATGCGTATAAATTTTCGAGCGAATTTCAGATGAATTCCGAACGAAATAGACCAACAACGGCCGAAATATTTTTTCAAGGAACGGCGGGCGTCCCTTCTGCCCCACGTGCTGACCTAGTTCCTCGCAGCATTAACAGAGGCAGCTAACATGAGGGGAGGGGGGAGTATAGCGGGTGAAGTGTAAAGGCTGGAGCACAATTGAAGACCACCAGCAAACTCGTAAGGAGAGTATATGAGAGATTTGAGCTGCAAAACGTGCTTCAGCCGCAAATTCCGAAATTCAGCGCAGTGTTCTCCAATTAACCGCTCCTTATCGCAGAACTCCTTGCATTTATTTCTCAAAAGCCTTCACACGTTCACACCAAAGAAAGTTTAAAAAATTTGAGGGTGAAAATATTTTTACCAGCGTGATGACAAAGGTCGACAAACTTTTACGGAGGTCAGAATGACAGAATAATTTAAGGCCCAAATCGACACCAATTGACTGAACCGATAAAAATATACAAGGTATATTGGTAAATAAAGATAAATTAAAAATGCAATAAAAATAAGTAAGTAATATAGAGGGGAAATACGAGAGATGAGTCGTGCTTCATCCATCACAGAACTTTAAATACTTAGCCTTATAATAGTTGAAGTGTCTCGGCTCTTCACTTTTTCGTTTTATATAACCAAAAATTGTCGAACAAGAATTTGGAAAACTTAAGCCATTATCGAGCAAAATATTTTCAAGATCTTGCATCACGGTGAAGGGAGAGTAATTCAGTAGCGTTTGGGGAGAAAAAAAACGCGGCAGGTCCGCTGTATAAACAGGTGTGGGAAGAAAATTAAATACAAAGGAAAAAATAATCTGATGGAGGCAAAGAGAGACATCACATCCGACAGATTTTTAACTCTTCAAACAAATTATAAACCTAATTTAGCCTATACAAAATATGCAGCGAATAACTGTAGAAATAAATGGATATTATATGGCATCGGGTCCTCATTATTTTACTTCTAACACGATCTTCTTCATCAGAAATGGCTTCATACAAGTGCAGATAAAATAATAAAAAATATTAATGAGTTCGAAATATCTGGTATTTACACAAATGAGTAATTCAAGATTCTTATTAGTCTGAACTTTCATATTGCGGCAGGAATTCCTTTTGGCCACAAAATCAAGAACATCTCTGATCTCCGGTACAATTCACCTGGTCACCGAAAAGGGAAGATAAGATTAAAACAATAAAGACAAGGAAAGAGTTCCACCCTTAATATTCTAGTCCTCCACAATTCATGTATATACATATATATAATACTCACCGCAAAAATCAAACCCTAACAAAGTCAGAAACAACCGTCTCCCCTCGCAATCATAATTTCAAAGAAAAGTTGTGAGCATAACCTACATAATTTAGTAAGTCAACATTTACGTCAGCAAAATATTATTGAAATGGACACAAAAGGGATTATTTTCACACATAAGGGACGTTGAAATGATATACGCAGAGCAATACTCATAACTTCAAACGTTAAGTAGGGCAACTGGTGCCCTGGAAATTTCCAGGACAAGGCAGAGAATAGACTCCACGCTAGGCGTGCCGAATCGGTCAAAAGTTCGTTAAAACGAAATTCATTTCGGGATATAAACTCACCACTCTAAGCAAAACATGAGTCTTCAACTAACAACAATCCACATCTCTATAGATAAAGCACAAGTATTCTACGCTAGGAAAACTCAGCTATGAATTTTATTTTTAAACCGAGATAATGGTCTCAATTTACAGCAGCATAAAATCACCATTCAAAATATTTCTTCGGTGCAACTCAAGCTACTAATTAGAAGTATCGTAAACTTTGAAACTGATTACGCAGCGCTCCGTAAGAAATTAAAGCAATATGCAAAAATAATAATTCAATGCACGTTTTTGAACAGAAAATGTGGATGTCTTTTTTCTTAAGGCAATGCGACATGTAAATGCCACTATTTCGGATAATCGGGAGAATGTCCACAGCCCATATTAGGATTTGAAAAGTTCTATAACAGTACTTATGTTTTATTGGCTACCCTGGTCCGAAAAATCCAACTGGCGGCTCCGTCCATAGGTTCTCGTCCCCAAATTCTCTCTTCACATCCCATGCTATTTATTCTTCGTCTAACTCCGCTGTATTAAGGGGAGCGTTTCAACGTCACATGTTGAAAATGTATAGCAATTATATATAGTCGCGTACAATAATATAGTCGCGAATAAATTGGTCTCCATATCAAGCAAAGTTTTCCATTCACAATGCAAAATAGGAAAAGGCATGGCCAAGCCTAAACTGAGCCCAAGTGGTGTGAATCATCAGCGTCTGCGGGTCATTTGTCTGTGGCATCCCCACGGGGATTTAATTGGGTTCCACCGATTTACGAAACATGAGTCTCGCACATCGCCTGTCGTGGTCTTCTCTATGTTCCACGAATACGCTTGGTAATTTTTGAAAGTACGGGAGTGGAATTTAAACGGGAAAAGCCATTAATAATGCTCTCTCTTTCCGTCACGACGACAAAGTGGCAAGTGGAGTCACCCCCTCCGAAAAACACCGTAATTCTCAAAAAGTCATCCATAATGCTGCCCGCATATGTTCACCTCACTTGCTTCACTCAACAGCTGCGATGATACTAAGTTTCTGAGAATTATTGGCTCGAATAAAAACTGGTAGGATTTCTACATTGAACAGGGTGACAACCAAGAACATCTCATAGCTTCTCAAAATAGGTATGTGGGATGGCTACGGTATATAATGGTAGGATTATACGGAGAATTAAGTTATTATAGAGATAATCGCGGACTTGGCATACAATGAAGTTTCAGATTTATTAAAACTCGTTTCTTTCATCCCATAAAGTATCCAAAAATCATTCAGGAGCATGAAACATTGAATGAAGCGTTTTATGAACTCAACCGTTTGGTGACAAGTTAGACTCAACTAGTGGAAAACGTTCAGTTCAGAGTAGGAATAAAATTGTATATCACTGTTTGTTCAATTTAAAGATTGGTTGACTGTAGCCCTCCATCCTTCCCTATCAATTGCTGGTTTTCTTACCTCCTGGTATCTCTTCCTTTGTATATATTTTCCTCTCTATTCGGTGCATTAACTTATTCCTGGGGAAATTTTATGATTTGCCCCAAAATGGAAAAACACAAGCAATGCGATAAATGATGTCATTATAAACATAATACGTAGCGGAATGGTGATATATTGTAGATAAAATCAAGATTCCCGACCTATATTTCTTCACGATGGGGAAAATTGAAATTATCTACAGCTTGTTCTTCCACACAAAACTTTAAACTAAAATCTCTTAACAGTAAAATGAATCTTATTTCCATTTATATCTTGAAAGATGTCTTCTCCCTGTCCACTTATTTATTGCAAGACGCAGATGTCCATCTCACCGCGTGTGATTTTTTCACTATTTGCCCACTGGAAAATTTATCTTATTTCGAATTATTCCCAGCGAGGGGAGTCGATTTTGTCGCACATAAAGAGGAATGACGATGTGACTTTGGAGAAACTCCGAGAAGAAAACCCTCAACGATGTCGCTCGTTAATGTTTTTTTTTGTTTCACTCCACTGATTGGATGAACCGCCCATGCACTGATCGTTCAATGTATGTAGTTCCACTCGAACTCCGCAGAGGGCACCAGCGTGGCACACCCTCACCAAGGACCTTTCCCTCACCCTCCACCTTCCACGAAGGAAAAATCGAGAAAAGGAGCGATTCCTAACCTGTTGACCAAATGCAGTAAAAATGCACCAGAATGACCCTTGGCGTAGGAAACGAGGGAGCTTACACGGAGGGAAAGCTCAAAGAGTCTGCCTGATACAGGGACATCCTCGGAACAATGAATTTTACAACACTCACCTTTGGGTCACAAAGTGTGATACACGACCATTAAAGTGAGATGAAGGGAGAATAGTTTCAAATAGTTTCTCTGAAAGACAGACAGGCACATGTTGCGAAAATTAACTACTCAAACTTTTGTTGAAAGTTCATGCTGAAATTTTTGTCGAGCGAGCCTGAGTGTAGAAAGGCAAATACATATTTTTTTACAAATTTAACGCCCATGCAACTTAGCCCCAAGGAAGATATTTACAAGCATATGAGTATGCCATAACATGCTCTAACACAATTCAAAAGGAGCAAATTATAGCAACTGGGAGAAGTATCTGAGCGTTTGTACGAGAGGTCTCCAGTAAATCTACACCAATACATAAAAATGTAGAGGCCTACATTTGTTACTCTTCTCCTCGACTACAACAGAACCAATAGCTCTAAAATTTTAGACGATTCTTGGGCATTTGCTAAGAAGTACTATAGGACTGTGGTCGAGGCTCTGGGGCCCCAAAGGCTCCAAAATGGGCCCTCCGAATGTTTAAAAATATTAGTAATCCAAAATTTACACACAGAGACATATGTAGAGTACCTATTTAAGCTTAATACAGTCCTGGAGCTCAAAGGCTTGGTTGCGGCCCTAATGGCCCCTCAGACCTCAGAAAAGTATTCGTTATGTTTCCCCATCCTGGATGAACTGATGCTCCCGATTTCCATGAAATATTGCGCTAAAATACACGATAGGTCTCAGAAGGATATATCCCATATGAGAAAGGCCGAAAGGCCTCGATGACTGAAAAGCGGGGCCTTCAAGTTTGTAGAAAACATACAATTCAACTGGACACTTTAACCCCGGATTTCAGATACTTTACTCCCATAGAAAGCATTTGAATCAGAGCAGAGATCTTTTTTCTTTTGCTTCCTAAAAATAACGTTGGTGGTTTCTAGCGTTACTTCATAGAACTTGCTATTCATATTGAATTAAAATGTTATACTTATTTTTTCCACAATTCCAAAAATTAAGTATAAGCTTTTGATGCTAAATTCTAAAATAACGTTTAATCAAGATTTTGGGTTGAATCCCTCTTTAAGCCAAAAAATATAAATTGCTTAACTACAGTCTTGTTCCTTAATACATAAATTGGTGTAATTATTTCTAAGCTTCCCCGTCGAAGCCAGTTCTCTCGGCTAGTCTTCAATATACCATGATAAACCAGCCGAATGGGTCTCGAATGTTCGGAAATTTTAATCAGATACGAAAAGTTCCAGCGGAAAGTAGCAGGTGAATATGAACATGACCCATCCAGCCAAAATATTCTATGTGTTTCCAACTTTCAATTACTGATTTTGATTGCCCAGAGCCTGAATTTTAACAACTTTATCACGAAGAATGATCCATTATTATGTCTGTAGCATGGTGCTTAAAACAGAGGACGGGTCTTTCATGCTTGAGGTCTTCCTCGACGCATGCATACGATCACAGAACTAGCAGTCACGCGGAGTACTGATACGCCTCAACACTAACTATTTAAGTTCACATTTAGCTAATCAAAGACAACGTAAATTGTCTACAGGCACGAGAGGAATAGGTCCATTTGATAGCAAATACTAAATTGGGACAGCAGCAATGATGGAATTAAGAATCAAGCTGTTTTCGAACATGAAAGCCACCACGGTTGTTCGGTATAGCTTGATGATCAGCCACCCTTTCTATTCGAATGGGAACTGCATTCAGCATTGAGTCATCCACGAATTTCCCGTGATCCTCCTCTCGACGACGACATCTTTCATTGCCAAAGACGATAAAACATTAAGCGGTCCGTAACCGGCCACGACTAGCGACCACTTATTTATTTAACGCTGAACTCCTTAAAACTATGGGTAAGGGTTCCTAAATTGATTTTTGTGACGTCTGCCTTCTCCTCGCAAGCGACATTAAAAAACGGGAGGTGGAGGACATGCCTGAAATAGTCACAATGGGCGAGCAATCAAGCCAAAAACAAGATGTACCATTTAGATAACGACATTGCTCTAGGGTCATCTCTCGGGACAGAATTCACTGAAAATTTTATCTAGAAGGGGTAGGGGCGGAGAAACGATAACTTACTTCCGCTTCTCTTATCGTTGCCGTGTTTTGCCCATCCAGTTGGCGAGGCGCGTGCGCCATCTCACGGAAATAAATCGCACTTAATTGCAGCCGATAATCTTAGATGAAGTCTTGTTTTCTCTTTCTTGCGCGGTGAAGTTAAAAGGGGCGGATGGAGGGGAAAGAGCTCTTTTATCCTCTTCCCATCCAGATAAACTAAACTCACTAGTTGTTTCTCTGCCCCCGATAATTCTCTCACGCTGCCCTACTGAATTCTGCAGGTGACCTACGACCTCAACCTCAAAAACTCTCTACCACCTTTCTCCTTGCCTATCCATTCTCCTCCAGCCTTCGTTAATATATATGAAGATACATCGCTAAATAAATTCCGGTGTCATTTCTAAAAACATGGTCCTCATTTCTTCCTCCCAAGAAACTATGAGGGTAATTTATGACTGTTTAAATGGTGTATTAAATCATAATTAAGGAACAGAACTACTTATTCACAAACCAGTTCATTTATTGATGCAGAAAAAAGGTAAGAAATGAACAGAGCAACACCTTACTATTCAATAACATCCACAATAATCTGATCATGGGATGCAACATATAATTATTACAAACAGAATTCGATGACACATTAACCTCCTTAAATCTGTAGCGTCATGACAATAAGGAATATCTTTCTTCCACATGCCTCAGCACATATGATTATTTACTCAACTGAAAGGGTTAAGCTGCAATCATTCAGAGAGATAACTTTGCTAAACCAGTTCTCGTAATATTTTCAAGCCAGTATTATGTTCAGCACACTTATAAATTTTCTGTTGAAATTTGCAGTGTGTGAAATTAAATATGATCACTGCTTAATTCAGCGACCAACTTCTTCATTTCGACTGTTTTTACTTGAAATATGATCACACGTGATGGCGGATTTTCACGACTATCACTAGACATGGACGCCGGAAACAGAGTAGTGCAAAATTCTAGGTGGAATTAAAAGTAACTTTTATATAAAATTCATACATTCTACCTTACGTATTATATTATAGCCAATTGCTTATAGAAAATCTATGGCTTGAAAATTGAAGGCAATCCTCTCAGACACAACATTAGCAAGGAATATAGATATAAATTGAATGTCAAGAAAGGAAAAGCAATTACAATGACAACGAAATTGTTCGAATGAAAAACAGTACTTACTTCAGCCGACATCCTTAGCGGTGCCATTGCTTTGTCGCTTTCATTTTCCTCCAAACCTCTCTATCTCCATTCTTTATTAAAAGACCTGCATTTAGCTCGCGGCATAATATTTCAAGGCATAAGACCTCTGATCCGAGCATAGTTTTTCGTCTCTTAGAATAATTAACTAAAAGTATAAATGGATCGCAATGTTAATGAAAGCTTCTCTTTCAAAGTTGACAAGTGAGACAATCGATGACAATCCGCCGTGTAGTAGATAATGATGCAACTTATTGTTAGAGAATATTCGAACCTCTCAGCTCCAGCGCATTCTTTCGAAAAAGCCTATAAGGTTGGATAACTTAAGCGGTGCATTCCCACATAAATCCATTGATAAGCATCAATGCCCACCACATAACCCGGAGTGAGAAAAACCCCTCCCAGCAGAGAGGAAATCGTTAATCTATCCCTCACACGTACGACGCCAGGAGAATGGACGAGTTTACCTCCTTGGATTGTGTTTCGACCCACGCGCGCGGCGGCCATGTTTAAATCACACGTGAGCGGTCTCGGAGGCACGTGTTGCCGCGAGGGGGCGTTGGGAGGAGGCGGGATCGAGGGAAGAATGAGCATCGTTGTTCCGCTTTCATCCCGCGGGAAATTTCGGGTTCCTGGGCCCCGCTCGAAGGCCGCAGGCACGCCCACGAGCCCCTCTTCCTCCGGGGACCACCAGTCAGACCCTCTTTCTTCCAAAGGGAACGTAGCTCGCCTTTCTCGCCCCTTCCGGGACCTTCCCTACCTCAGATATATCGCTCCGGCACACTCCCATCTCCTAGGAATGGGGTTTGCGGAATTTCGGTGCGATATCTGCTGATCTTCGCAATTTCGGAGGAGAAACCGAAAGTTTCCAGAATTGATGCGCGAAGTAAACTGAAAAAATGCATCCGCCAAGATCAGGACGTATTATTTTTTCACAGTTTATGACTGCCACATCCGAGGATATTTCTCAGTGACTTCATCAATTCCTCCAATGAAATTGATCGTTTTTCAAGAATTTACAATACATATTCAAGGTGGATAGGAGTATAAAGTTTATACAGTTTGCAAAATGCCGTAGCCGTAGCTTTATCACATTGGTTCTTTCATTTCCAAGAAAAAACTGAAAAGGGGCTCAGGATCAGTATAAGAAGTTCAAGACTATACACATCATCCACCTGGACTGGGAAATTAATTTTTCACTGATTTTAAATTGCTTGGACCTGGCGTTTCCTCATAGAGTGCGCCATTTTGAAGAAGAAACCAGAAGTATTTGCAGCATGAATGTAAAGAATTGGCTGGAGAGAAATTTACACTGAGACTTGGAAGATATTACATTAACTTTGAATTTGTAACATCTGAGACTTACAGTTAGCTTCAGCTGGTGATTCTGCAGGTAAACTCTCGTATACAGTCGTGCGATGCTTATAAATTCTAAGCTGTAAAACTTCAGAGAGCAGGCTGTGTGAGGAGACTCAGTATCTCGTGACAATTCACGGTTGAAAAATAAAACAGGCAAATTATTTCTTCACGTGAACTTTTGTCAATGCTGCGTATTCCTCTCTCCTTGGATAATTCTAACACGTTACTCAAATCAGATTGGGACTAAAAAGAAACATAAATATTAATTTTTTTAAATGTTTACAAGTAAAACTTGTGTATTATAGTTATTTAAATATGGATAATATTGCAAATATAAAAAAGGATAAGATATATAAGAACAAGTTTGGCACCATATGTTCAACAAATGTAAACTTTTCCACAGTTTAGAACGGTTTGACGAGAGATCAAACATTCGATAGAGATTTTCTCCCTAATAAGAATGGCGGGCTACATCGAGTCATTTCAGTCACCAATAAATATCAGGTCGTCAGTTATTTCCAAGAATCTTAATTTGGGATCATAAATTATACGTTCAATCCTCCCAGCGGAATCGCCATCTCAAAAGGTAATACCTTAAGAGAATTAAGTAAATAAATATCTAATAGGTTTTTATCGGATTAAGGATACCTCTAGGTCATGAGTGTTATGGAAATACATATATGTCTGAAATAGTCGCGCTTTCTTTCTAACTGCAGGGTAGATTCCTAAATAAGAGAATACTGAAAACACTTACTCTGTGAGTAGCGCTGAATTGCTGCCCATATTTTTCTCAAATCATTACATATTTGAATGCAAAGTTCAGAAAAAACATAGAGACCCAATTTCCTTAATCCTAACCATTAGGTGATGTAGCCTTTGGATTAACCCTTTCACCGCGATAGTCGACAAAAGTCGATCTGTAAATATTTGTGCTTCGCCGCGATGATCGACTTTAATCCACGACCCTGAAAACAACTTTTTCTATGGCAGCGACAGACGCCCGAAGTCTGTCATGCTACGTCCCCGACTTGGAACGCGGCAGTGACGATCTCTGGTGTGGTATAATTGAACCAAGTGAACGCGTGAAGAATACGAATATGAAGAAAATAATACGAATGTGACTTCCGTTTTTTCATTGTAAAATGACTTTTTCTAAGAACGCTTGTTGGAAACCAGATACGCTGTGAAAGGATTAATAATATATTCGTGAATTCGGATTTTATCAAGTATACTTAGTTAATCATTGCAAGTATTATCTATGAAAGAGCGCACGCTTGACCAGACATAATGATATGGTTGCCCAAAAACTAATGTCCCACACTATTTTAACTCCGTAACAACGTAAATCAGTGCGTTGAAAGGGCCATCGAGGGATGCATCCCCATTGGTCACAAATTCTTATCAGGTTATTACGACGCTATCGTATCTTACATATGAGTTCTCTGACCAAGTTTGTGGACTCAGCAGAGGACAGACTGCAAGGTTAGTCTCGCATATACCAGTCTGGCACAAGTTGAATACGTGAAAGAATGTGAATTGCTTCGTACTTTCTCTTCTCTTCTCATCTACTCTGAATGACGGCACAAAGTACTTTTTTGCACTACTACTAAGGACGACAAAGAGGTAACTAACGTAATGTAAACTTGGCTCCATAATCGGAGCGAGGATAGGTACCAACAGGGCATACACGCCCTAATAAATCGCCGGAGGAAGACAATAGAACTTTAAGGAGACTAGGAGGATAAATAGACTGAGTAGATAAAACATCATTTTTTACATATCTGCATATTTCATTTTTGTTGAATCTTTTGACTTTGAAAAAAATGAGAGGCATTACTTTTTTGTCAACTCTCGTATAATCAACCCTTTGTGCTCCTTTTCAAGTGAATCCAAGAATAGTCATTTTAAAGGCCTATAACGAGACGGGTAGCTTGGTCGTTCTCCACGCGCGTTGGTGGATTGCCTGACTTTTGGCAGTCAGAGAGCTTACTATTTTCGGATTATATAAACTAATCTGTGCCATTAGTTCGATACGGACAGACTGTATTGGTTTGTTGATTGTGTTGCTATTTTGAGTTTGCTGGTGGAAACGTCAAACGCTTCTGTACTTCCCTTTATTTCCTTCCAATAAAGAAGCGGCAAGTAGGTAAAGTAGGCAAGCGGCAAGGCAAGTCTAAGCTTTTTATCTGATAACCAGAGAGTTGCAGCAATAATAAACAGCACTAGAATTAGGAATTAACAGAATGAGCTACTGAGGAAGACGAAGGAAGGGATATATTAAGCAAGTTATGAAGGGCGCTAAAGTGAAAACCTAGGTAGAAATACAGCAGTTAGGAGAGAGATGCGAGGGGAGGAGAGCTGCATAAAACTAATCTTTGAATGAATCTTTGCTTATCATGACTATCATGACCTACGGTTTCGGAGAAAATGAGAAGAAAACCCACGTTAATTCAGTATACATAATCAAAATCAGGTTATGAATGCATTTTCCCAGGGTTTTGAACTCAACCGAAAATTTTGAAAATAAAATCGGTAACGCAGAAGGTGTACGCAACTGACTCTTCAGTTGGGAAAGATAAGAAATACTAGAAGAAATTGAAGGGCACTGAGGAGAAACGTCTCGTCAGGCCGGCATTGGCCTGCCGAGAACGAACGGCTTTCAGGGTAACACTTTTATGTATAAATATTTCCCGTAAATACAGCGACATGTTTGAATTTCACTTAAATAAAAATGAGTAAGAAAAATGAGTTTTTGTAGAAACCTAGAACATAAAAAATATTTCTGCAGGTCAGAAAATGTTGTAAATGACTCTTTGCAATGTTCGCACGGAACTCTTTCCTATTTCGCGGCACGGAACCAGTTTCTATGGGTTAACAAATCGCTAGTCATGGCAGTAAAGGTTACCATGGTACTACGTAAACATTAAAAATTAAAACTAAAACGAGAAATATCTCCTCATTAAGGCATTATTTTCCCCAAAACCTCACTTACATTGCTCCGAGATCCAACCCTAACAGACATTCCTCTAATTTTGTTCAGTAATTCAATGAAATTACGACTCTTCTATTCCTACCACTCAGTTTTCATTTCGTAAATCACCAAGTAGTTCCGTAGACTTCTAAGCAGGCCCAGAAAACCACCGTGGGAGTAAGTGGGAGATTTTATCTTCATCATCGTATTTCATATCGTTGCGCTACCAAATCAGGGCGTTTCACAATCAGCTTACGTTTTGTAGTAATGCGCTCATTCCTTTTCCTCTTTCTCTCCTCACATCACCCGCAACATCATTCGCGTAACAGATTTTCCATCCGAGTCCTCTTCACTTTCATTCGAGGTTACGTCACCAAACAAGAGTCTTGACGGGAGAGTGAAAGTCTCTCGCTGTGTACCTCCGCACGACCCTTCACCCTCAGCCTCCCCAGGCGTATAATGGGATCGTCGGAGGAACATGTTGCGAAGACGCGGGCATCGTGAAATGAAAAAGAGAGGAGAATGAAGATGATATCCAAGTTGGAGCGTTGGCGTGTTCCGGTACGCCACGCGCCACTCCTAGACCTAACAAGCCAGCAGCAAGGCAAAGAGGGAGGACTTGAAGGGAAGACTGGCAGGCGGACACTGAACATCAGAAGAGTTCTCGTGAGAGAGCATCACACCTGACAACACGACGACTTTCAGCAACGGAAAAACCAACCACCTTGACCGGGATTTGGAGAACAGCTTTCGAGTTTCCTTCCGCGTTTTGTCTTTTTGTGACGACAGTTTCTCCAGCCATCCTGCTGGCACGCTTGTGGCGGTCCCACGGCATGGCGGTTATCGCTGCCAACCTGCTGATCTCCCGATGAGTGGAGTCTTCTGCTCTGCCGTAGAATTCAAATGGCGATGCATCTCATCGTCCGTCCTTGTATACCTGTCGGGTCGATCGAAGCGACCCGGTTTCCCGCGCTTTTTGGTGTGAGAATTCACTTCCATGCATTTGATAGGTTGTAGCCGTCTTCCCGGTTGCAATACAACCAATCAAAGTCATGGAAGCGATTTCTCACACCAAAATACGCGGGAAACCAGGTCGCTCCGTTCGACCCGACAGGTAAATAACGACGGACCATGAGATACATCGCCACTTCGACCTGAAGACGCCAGCAGGATGGTTGGAGAAACTGTCGTCGCAAAAAGACAACACGTGGAAGGAAACCCGAAAGCTGATCTCCAAATGCTGAAACGCTCAAACGCCGCGGAATCCTTCATACTAATTTCACCTTGACCGGGATTTGCACCCGAATCCCTCGATTTCCAACCAAGATCTTCAGCCAGTTAACATTCCGAGGCGCCTTCCACCCCAGTGGATTAATGTGGCCTTATCAGTGACGTGTTCTAGACAGCCGGACAGAAAATTTAATTAGCAGTCCTAGACGTGCGCAAAGCATCACAGTCCGCAAAAATCCACAAGGGAGGAGGACGCCTCGGCAACTAAACTGCAGTCGGCCGAAAATCGAGGGATCCGAGTTAGTTCCGGTTAAGGCGGATGATATTTACTCTGAGTAATTTCTCGTTTGTGTGCACTTGCGAGTGACTCCGTAAAGGCATTAACGTGGCTAGCTGCAGTATCATCCAAACTTGTCAAGGCCATCGAGTTCCGATAAAATCAAATAAAACTACGATCTAATGTTCTCACTACTTCAATAAATCAATCGCCAAAAACAATCAAATGATGTAAAATTTTCCACAGATAATATCTATTTCCCATATGTCTTAAAGAGATCACTTCAATTTTCAAGGAATAAGACCAATCACTAGCAATGTATTGTGAATAAGGAAAAATCTTGATGCCGTGCTTCGACAGTAAATAATCAGCGTGGAAAAACAACATAAATTTTTGAAGTATAAAAGGCGTTCCCACAAGTCGTAGCGTGAAATGGTTATTTTTAAGTAATTTCTGATTGTACACTCAAATCTAGCTTGGAAAAATTCATAGGTAAACCTTTCATTTCGAACGCTATAAAAAAGCAGGTGCGAGATCTTCAATGAAAAATGTATTGTGAAGGCTTATGCGAATCGTTAAACACAGGATCAATCACTTTCACTTCATGTCTCTTCGGCTAATGAGAGTAGGATTGCAAATCTCCATGAACGCCTTCGCATGAATGGGTATTCCATTAACCGTTAACTTTTCCATTCATAGTTTACCCGTTTTATGCCATTAGTTTTCCAAAAAAAGGAAGACAAAAACACGTACAGAGCCTATTGTTTAACCCTAAGTCGGGAAAATTCATTTTGCATTACCTGCGGAAAACGGCTTAACTTGCAATTCACGATGAGTCCCACTTTATATAGAAAATCCTGAAGTTTAACCCATTTGCTATCGGAGATAGTATTTTTTTTATGCAGCATGGATCTCGCAAAAACATTACTTAACATGAGCCAGTAGGCACACCTATACGCAGAAATTCATATTGTCTGGAGGACATCGCAAGTGCATGAATAGGTTCAGTATTTTTTTCTTCTATTCTTACTCAATTCACCTCGCCACCCACAGTGAAAGGTTTACGACCGGTTTATACGACGCGACACACTCAGGAGAAAGGCATATAATTCTCGAAACAAAAATAAGTACGTTCCCCGTAATACGAGTCTGTGGGCGTATTTCCGTTCCACAAGATACGGCGCCCAGAATATTTTCTATAAAAATTGCGAGCCGTCATGGCAAATGTAGTCACCATTATCTATCTCAAACGTACCCGACGAAATAGTCCCCCAAAATTATACCATTCAGAATGTGCTCTTGAGCGTCCATGCAGCGCGTGCTATGGGGCCAAGAAATGGTTACGAGTTGAAAAAATTGATACGTAGTCGTGACACATTGTTTCCTCTAAAGGTTTTCAAGAGATAGACAAATGCAGTGTCGAACGCAAAAGTCAAGTTGGTAAAGAGTTAGCTCAAATGTTACTCGCTCGAATCCCGGCTCGCAGATGCCATTGTGCTAAATGGATTAAACCTCAGGCTAAACGACGCGATATGAGTTTAGAAGCCGGAGCACCAACGGTGATTCCACTGCAAAGTGATTTAAATGAATTATTGGTTCCTTATTCGTAACATAAAATAACAAAAAACTCCCCCTTGTTCCGAAAATTGAGCTCAAATTTCCTGGTGTTATCTATGAGAACGGGTTTAACATGGTATCATGTAGTATTTGCCTTTCTCTAATATACATGTCATTGGCGCGAAACACTGTTTATAAGATGCGATTTCTCCCAAGACATAACATGGCAAAAAAAATATTCACCTTATTTCATTGACTTACTGGTAACTATCTACAATAATTAAGGTCGAAATACGTAAATACAATAAACATGGTCTCGCAGTTGGCTCCTGCAATGGCTGCAAAAAGTGTTAATAACAAATTTATCCTGCAAATAATCTGCATATTCGTACCTTAATTTTGTTTTCTGATGGATAGAACATGTCATCAGTAAAAACAAAACGGATTAAGAATTTGTTTCGATTGATATTGTCTCAATTTTACTTAAAAGCCCCAGAATTCCATGACTACATAAATTTCTTTGAGCAGACGCAATGGGAATTGGAAGATGTAAGAGGGCAAAAGTCATGCTCTCCGTAAGTGTATATGTTAGTTGGCATTTTTGCTAGAATGGTTTGGGGTCTCAAAAACGATTTAAAAACGAAGTCGTTGAACAGCCAATCATTTATCCGCTATTTTCAGAACCACAGATGTAATTTGCGCAGGAATATCTTCATTACCAGTAAGTTACCGTGGCCTTTAATCGATTATTATGATTTTACTCTGCACCTGTCTTGAAATCAAACAATGTACCGATTATGTAAGCGCAAATGTTATCTTTTACGTGAATAATAGAAGAAATAGACTTCAATTTAAAAGGAAATGAGACAATTCGCTTCATACAATTCTTCAACGTCCTATGCCTATTCTCACCTTCATTTTCGACGCTTGCAGCTCCCTTCATCTCAAAGCCAACCTGCCTGCCGTCCGGGACCAGGAGTGATCATTGCCTCCCCAGGGGATTTTCCGTGTACATTAAATCCCTCATAATCTCGACTTTTCTCAAGTGATACATGTCCTAGTCACTACCTATCTTGGCCAACGCCTCGCTCCGATTCGCACCATGGATTGAGCGCAGAGGCCGAGAAAAGAAGTCTCGAGGATAAGAAGACGGTGGGAGGGAGGAAAACCATTACCGTGATATCTACCAACCGGATGATCAGCAATCGTAAAAGCTTAGCTAAAATGAGACGGGAAACTCAATTACGCCGGATGAAGTCAAACATTTTAAAATTTTCTTCGTTCAAATGAAAACCCTCACATAAGCAACGAAAACCATTAAACGATACGGATCTCGTTCTCACCCTAGTTATAACATTATGATATAAACCTGATATAATCCTTCTTTAAGAGTAATCTTACATAATTTAACCATAATAGCAATTTACACTGACTTTAAATAGGCTTCGAATGTACCATCACAGCTTTTCCACAGCGGGAAGGTTTTGTTTTTTTTATCGCGTCTGTAGCTTTAAGAATAATTCACGGGACATTTTTACATACTAAGGCATTCCATTCTCGCGTGAAGCTATCAACCTTCACAAAACGGAGGCCTTCAACAGCCGATTCCTCGCATCAACTGGCTCAATATACTCAAAATTTCTTTTTATCACACGAGCTGGGAAAAGGCCATATAGTGTGGAGGTTTCACGAATTCTAAACGATTATATAAGCACTGCGGGTGGTAATGTATCTCGCTCATTCTCGGGCCAAGATACGTACGATATTTTCGTGTTTTCCATATGTTAATAGTAAAATTTTGCTGCGAATATTAATTGATAAAAGTCGTTTAGGATTGGTTTAAAGTCATGAACTAGTCATTCTCAAGGTATGATAGACAAACTGTCGATAAGTTGGAGGACTGAAACGTAAAAAACTTATGCCATGGCAACAAGTTGGGTAGTAATACAAACTTACTTTGCAGCGTATTCCACATCAATCACGCGTCATCCTACGATTTCTTTGCCGAGTTCTCTCTCGTTTCCAGCATCCTGCTTGGTCTGTTTTAATTAGTTTGATAACATTTATAGACCACGAACGCAAATGTAAATTATTCATTTTTTTATTTCACCTCAGTTGAACTCCCGCTGGCATATGCCATTCATTAATCCCCAATGATAGATTAATAAAACTTGTGGATATTTAGATCCATGTTTCAACCTGATCTACTCGAAGGACGACACAGCCTTTTTACACTAGATAAATCGATACAATACATAATTCTCATATTCCATTAAAAACTTTTTTCTAAAAAATTGTCTTAGGAAATAATTGTCCAGTTCTGAGAGTTCTTGATCTTATAAAAATTACAGAAATGGAATCATATTTCGTCTGAATCCACCTGGGGACGACATTTGATAACTTAGACAGACTCACTCTCTCACTACTTCAAAGGAAATATCAGTGGCCTTAAACAATGGAAAACCGAAAAATGATTTCGTATGACAAGCAGCTGGTGGCACTCACAAGCAGGTGAGCTCAATTAAGTCATAAGTGGAGACAGCAATAAAAAAATACCAAAAATTACATTTTTTCCAGTGAATTAGCCACCAAAACTCGGCAACGCATTGCAATACACGGAATGTGTTATCGAAGAACAATTCGTTCAAGCTCCCACGCATCATATGACGTTCAACTACAAACTATAATGGGATAGTCACCTAAAAGATCGGAAAATATGGCAAGATATTCAGAATGATATTATGGCCTTCCACGAAATCCGTGCGATTTGATAACCTGATTTTAAATAGCCAAGCCATAAAACATCTAACTGAAGCTTATGGAGATTTTCAAGGTAGCAACAGTAGATCAAATCACCCAATCTTAACAAAAGCATGTTACATAAGGCCTCAGAATAGGATCCAAGGCATGCCAACAAGTTACCCTGGGCAGAATCAATTTTCGTGTCACAACTTGAGCAAGAAAACGAGGACAAAAACTGCCAGCGACTGGAAGCAAAATTTATGGAGAACCTCACATACATGAGACGCAATTTTACATGGAAAATATGGAGAACTGTAGTCCATAATTTTCATTTCACAGCAAATGGCGAGGTCAACCTATGAAATGTTCGCGATTGTTTCAGTTAGATAGATGGCAGCACGATTCGACATCGCATGTCGGCTGAGAGGAGATGAGAGAGTTTCTGACCCTTGAAGGTATCTTTAAGATTTCGGTCACGGCGGATCCCTTCCGCCGACGTACTCAGGACTTGATGTACGTGATCCCAAACCATACCGCTCCGCGCATAAAGGAGTCTCCCTCAAGCATCGGCCTTTTTATGCGCTACGTATTGACATTAAGGCTACAGCGATCATTCCACCCACTGACTCTCTTCCGGTCGAATGGATGATTGGAAGCGTCAAGTCACGTGACCAGAAAAGGCGAACCTGCGCGATCAAATCGCTAAAATGGACTTGATTCGACTACATTTCATGTGCAACAGGCCAAAGTTCTCCATGTGTTTATCGGATTTCTAGACTGAGCGATGACTATTGTGTTACTCCTATTAATAGGTAACAATACTATCTGGCCGGCACTCCATTGCGAGGTACTAAAACTTATAATTTCTTTAGTACAAAGGATATGTCAAAAAATGTAGGCTTATATTATTCAATTAAAACTATGATACAGCTATTTTTCATTATCAACACATTTCTATTAGCCGATTTATCCTCATAGTCTAAATTTAGGAGACTTGGATCTTTTATAGTCTATAAATAGAAATAACTTTTAATCTCGTCAAAGAAAAATATGTTGTAATTCAATCCACTTTTTCTGATCTAATAGCATTCTTTTGGTATGGTACTGGATGTTATTACTTGGAGAATAATTTTTAACAAGATCATTTTAATGAGAAAACGCTAGTTCGAGTCTATTTTAGCAAGATTTTGACTAGTGATACACAAAAGATATCGTACTGTCTACCTTTTATTTCAAACTCGTAAAATGTCATACTTGATGATGACTATAAGTCAGTCGAAACACGTGTAGTACGAGTTTGTGATAAAAGGTAGACAGTACGATATATTTTGTGTATCACTGAAAATGCTGTTCTACAATATCTCGCCTGAGAAAGTGAAATTTAAGGTTTTGACTATCTTTTCATTTTTGTGCGCACACTTATTTTTCTCATTCCTTGTGTGCTTTTTACAACAGGCTTGAGATGAAAAATGGAAGAGGCATTCCCACATTAGTTAAAATTTTCTTCAAATATATTTCAGTTATGATTTCCCAGCGATAACTCTCAGATTTTATACGTGGATTCGAGGAACCTTTGTGCCATTATCATCATTCGTCTGATAACTCATTTCAAAAAAGCACACTCTATGTACCGTTGGGGTCCTGAGGGAAATTTAAAAAAGCAATGTCTTCAAATGCGTGATAGCTCGTTGATACAAAATTTTACCACGTCTTTGATGCGTAAACAGGATTTAAATCATAAATTACAAAGCCACCTCTGACATGACTCGAATTCAACGTTCTCGACATAGACAAAGCTATTGGATAACACTCACTAGCAAACCAATCCCATTAGCGCTAATCATTAAGCTTTTTCTTGTGAAATAAATTATTGCTAAACATTATCAGCGTGATTTATTTCGTATCACGCGATATTATGTGCATTTCATTGAGATAGAATGTGAAACTTGTACATTACTTCGTTCCGTCGTGCTTAAACTGCTACGTGTGGTCATTTTGCAATGCAATAATGGCAGAGAGGAATAAACTCTGGTCCTTTATCCACGAGGAAAGGGTGCATTTCCATTTTCTTTAACGGTATATTTCGACATGTGTTATCATTCAATGAGGTCACCGTTCAAACATAGAGCAAGAGCATATCCACAACAAAACCTGAGGGCAATACAGCGTTCACTCATAGGTAGAGCGAGCTAATGGAGGCCGCTCCACCAATCACAATGACCACGACCATTCCTCCGACCAATCAAATACTCGACTTCTGCTGATTGTTTCCCTATGCGCAAGGCAAACACTCCAATAATGCTGGTTGGCCTTTAAAGATCCAGGGGAGATGGGTAAGGTTTGCGCGCTTAACTCTGAACTACGACCTCAAAAGGGACATCAAAAGTAATGCGCGGCGGTGGGCAGGAGGGTATTAGCGCGTTAGAGGGGCCATTAGTACGGTCGGCAGGTGCGGAGGGGCCGTCAAATGCGCCGCCACGGCCCCATTAACAAATTGCCTATCCCATCCGAAAGTCCCGATTTCATCCCCGTGTCCATCCGACCCCCTCCTACCCTTTGTTTGCCGAGTCCTCATACGGGCAGGTGTGGATGGTCGAGAAGGAGGGGGGTGAAAGGCTTCCGAGCTTACCGCCACCTCAGTTCCTAATCCCTTTCTCAAACACAGATTTCGCTCGCACCCCAACCCTCGCGTCACCTGCTATATGTATCCTATCGCTATGGCATTAAATTAAAACTACCATAGTTGATACAGATTTCCAGAGACAATGTGAAGCAAACAGAGTATCAAAACTACAACAATTCAGGATTTTAAACAGCACAATGTCAGCAAAAAGAGTAGAAAGCTTTAAGCGAGACTTTATCCTCGTCATAATGGAGACCAAATTCCTATTTTACGTTTTAACTACAACAACTATTTAAAGCATCAATGAAATATTGAAATAGTAACGGTGAAATAATATTTTTGTGAATGACTGAATTTCTCAGTAATTAAATATTTCCACAAGTCTTTAATTAGACTCATTTTTCTACTATCTGCGTATAAGACTCCACAAAACTGTAATTTTTTGGCGATTCTGAGAAAACGTTATTGCAGTGAGCATATGATTTATTTTTAAAAATAGTCAAGTAAACATACATAGAACATATTTTTATATTTCTGACTAAATCACGAAATTCCTCATTTTTTGATAATGATTCTCTGGAGTGCACATTGAACATGTAAAATGGCTGGTAAATATTTTGGCAAATACCTCGTTAAGTAGTACGGCAGTGAGTTGATATTTTGTCAATTAAAAGGCACACACACACACACACACACACACACATAGACACATATACACATATATATATATATATATATATATATATATATATATATATATATATATATATATATATATATATATATATATATATATATACACTCACATAAATATTTATACAGAAAGGTAGAAAGAAAGTGGATAGGAACACACAAAATTGACAGACACAATTGTGTGTTCCTATCCACTTTCTTTCTACCTTTCTGTATAAATATTTATGTGAGTATTTGCCGCTGTGAGGTCTGAGTGAATGAGTGAACGAATATATATATATATATATATATATATATATATATATATATATATATATATATATATATATATATATATATATATATATATATATATATATATATATATATACATACATATATATACCGCAAAGGTTTCTCATTTATTACATCCATTGTACAATAGGTGGAGCGCAAGTCGTTTTAACAAATGAGTGTTGGCGCGAAAGCTTCTCAAACAGGCGAGGAACGACAAGCAAGCAACAAAGCAGATCGGTTACGAGTTGCTCAATCACCTACATCAGAATTGTATCAGTGAGACATAATTTGTGTTGAAAAGTGCTTAGTTTATTTGTACATAGAATAAGATTTGGTACAGTGGTCTCTCTGTTTGCTTTTTTAAATTCGTGTATTCGATTTTTTTATACGCTTTACATTTGCCTACAATTGGGTTTTAAAGCCCTAAAATCTTAAATATTTGCACTACTTCAACAACAGAAAATTTTATTTACTTAGAAACCGCAGTAAGCATTAAACCGCAGTAAGCATTAAACTGCATTAGCAGTAAGATAATGCAGACGCCCTTCCGCCAGGACTCTCTCCACCCTACAGAATTTACCCTATCCCTCCTACGCCAACCTCTCTAATGAAGACATTTATGTAGTACACACGTATGGAGAAATGGAGAAAAATGGAGAGAAGGGTGGACAGAATTAGCCGCTTTCCTAGATCGATGCAACTAATTCCCACATATTCCAGTGAAAACACCCTAAAATCGAAACATTGGTTAAAATCGCCATCTCGAGACTTGGCAATAACGTTTTAACAGGATATCATCTCACAATGTGGGCGAAAACGATGAGTATTGACGAATTTAGATTCCAGCAGAAAAAACATACGTCATGATAAGACCAAGAAGGAAGCAGGGCATACAAAGAAGACATCTTTAAACACCAAAGAAGTATACCTATCGCACAAACTACGCCGCACGTGATCGATTACTAACTCATTTCCGCTTGTCATTTTCAGTGACCAATAAATGGACTCAAAAGGCCAACAACACAATGAAAATTACGCCAAAGTTCTACCATTAGCCACTTGAAGATTTTACGGAAGCGTTTTCTAATAGTAACTGCACGTGTGACCTATAAATAAAGATAATACGTAAATCGTCAACTGGGAGAGAAATTGATAGTGTAGACAAGAAAAGTTCCGCATGTTAGGAAAAAATTCAATTTCATGCTTAAATGCACGTTGCTCGACTTTTCTCCTTCAATCCCAGAGACATTAATCCTAATGGCCGAAAATTCTTCAATCCAAAACGCCGAAAATTACCAAAGCACTAATATTCGCTTCCATTTCCCACGGAAAATTAACCATTCGAATGCCATGGGAAAAATTGCAACACTCTCTCAGCCGCAGAAAGTATATTTAGCAAGAATCAAATGCAAAAAAGCAAGCAACAAAAAGAAAAACGATCGAAGCCTTGTTGCACATATTAGAGGATGTAACTCTGCTCCAGGTGTTCGACCACGAAATAAGAAACTATTGCTTCTCCATAGAAAAATTTCCTTGCATCTGATTAGGGATGAGATAGAAAGATAATTTTACATCGATATCCTAGGAACCGTGAATTAAATTTGTGTTCTCCTTCAGAGCATAATTAAGAGAAGTTAAATTTACACTGCTGATGAATAAAGCCTATTAAAAACATTTTCTAGGGCTGCAGTTTATGATAAGCGCAAAACCAGAACGAGAGTGGCGAGGTATCTCAGTTTCCATTTGAGATTTGACACAGAGAACTACACAAATGTTTCTCGGGTGTTCCACCGGGTAAGCAGGTCCATAAGCGATCTATGGGCCTGCTTACCCGGTGGAACACCCGAGAAACATTTATCTAGCAGATACGCCGGGAAAACCTAAGGCCTTTCAGAACTAGACAAAATTACTAGCTCTACCCAGGAGGTTGCATTTTTCCCCAGCGCTTCCAAATAAAAAAACGCGGATTTATTTTCACCCTCTAAAACGAAAACCTCTGCATTCTCTACCACTTCTTTGTGAGTTTAGGGCAGTAAGAGATAACATGAGAGCTGGGGGTGGGGTGAAGTGATGATAATAGCACTCTCGCACAACATTCCTATGGGGAGAGCCCTCACCGCTAACCAACGTCCACTTTTACTCCCAACCCTTTGCGGAGCTTCTCTAGGGAACAAACCCTTCCCCTTTCATTCCCAAATGATTTCCGACCACGTCCTCCTCTTCCCTTCCTAAATCCTCCTCCTCACCCTAATTCGCGTACACCCCCGCTGACGCTAAAACCCCGACCATCGATCGCTTCCGCCTTCCCCATATAAATGGTGGGCGGGTGGATGGGTGATGACCCCACGTGAACCACTGACCCCCAACCCCTCCCAACAAACGCGGTCTTCACCTCCTCCCTCACGATCCCATGGCCATTCCCCGCTCGGCCCTTCAGGGGGCCCACGTGGGTGGACAGAATGGGATGGGGCTTTGGACAAAGGGCCCTTTTGAGGACCGCGAGGAAGGAAGGCAGGGAAGGAGGCGAAGGGCGAGAAGGAGAGAGACAGGCTGCAAATCAAGCGAACACGAGGGTGGGAGGGAGCGCTTGGAGAAATCATTCGGATATGTTTTCCCCTTTCACATCCCCGCCCAATCGCCCATTCCCTTCTCTCAGTGGATATCCTGGCGCTCGATCATGCCCAGGGAGAACTGAAAAGACTGACGATAAAGACCTACTTCTCGTCGAATTTAAAATACTCTGCCAGAAGGTACTGAGAGCATCAAATATTTGCGTATCTTAAATAAACGCACTTCTTCTTAGGTCATATAAAGCAGATTATATAATTTATTTGCTTCAATCTGAGGCTTGACATCTGTGGAAATCTTTTCCCTATTAATTAGTTTTTAATGCTATTACAAGGATTTGACCTGTGTGTTAGTCCATACTTAGACAATACCTGTAATTACCACGAGTCGAGCGTTTTGGTGCTCGGATATTAACTGAGATGTGAGACCTGGAGACGACGAGTGTCTCGTCTGCTTTTGAGATGACTGGTAATTCTAAGAGCAGACTACCCACGTGCTTTTTGAAAAATATATTGAAACCACGAGAAAGAATCTAAAATATTATTCTAAACATACCCCTTTTTCTCTTAGCTCTTTTTCAGTAGTATTAATTGATCATAATTTACTACTTTTTGATATCATAATATCATTATTCATGTCAATACATTCGGATACCTCTTCACTCATTGTGAGTGGATAGAAATTCGTATCATGGCCTAGTTTTTATGCACTCGGTGAACCATTGTCGGTAGAAAAATATGAACCCTCGAGTTTACAGTATAGAAAAAAAATTAAGTAAGACCTCACCTACGTGAATGCAAATTCAATAATATTTACCCTTATTTACTTTTACTGATATACATGCTTGCAGGCAACTTTTACACAGCGTCTTAATATTTTACTGGGATGGGAAAAAAGTGTCTTTTTGGCTTTTCTCAACGGTCCTCTTTCTCACTCATTACATATCACAAAGAAAAATTTTGAAATCCAATCGTAATGACAATATTACATAGTGCAGACAAATGTCTAAAATTATTATTTAAATATCAGATATTTATAATTTGCTTTTAAAAATTTGTAATTGATTTTACGAAACGACTATTTCTTAGTAATGGATTGTCTTAAAACTTGATCTTGGTCTTGTTTTAAAGCTCTTTTCATCAGCATTTCAAACAAATCACCATCGTTAACCCACATAACGAAAGAGTTTTGAAGAACCAAAGACATTATTAACCCCAAGACGTTATACATGCTCACGACCCGGATTACCACCAAATGATCTCGAAGTAATTTAAAATTTTTAGGAATGATAAAGAAAATTATATCTAAGAAGAATAATTTGGATTTAAACAACGCAAATGAGGAAATGAGTCGGACTAAGGATTTGATTAATGGTTTTAAAAAGTTTTGATCATTAATTTACGACTAGAAAACTGACGATTGCATTATGGATGTCTTAAGAGTGCAACAGTCAGATCGCCTTTAATAAACCCGTGAGTATGCGACAGTGAGCCTATGAAACCATTGATGACTCTTAAAACTTTTAACACGTGCAGAGAGAAAACAACCTGATATATTTCAGATGAATAAACAACATTGTTGAAATATGGAGCCTAAAACACTAGTTTTATTAGTCCATCAGGTCATCATTAACGTGGGTTTAAAAGGGTTATGTATATATTAATAGCAATGAAGGATGCTTATTATATAATAGGTTGATTTCTTCGTAATGTTTCAATTTGAAGTAGGTGCCTCATATAAGATATTACTATCGTGGATTAGCAGTAAATTTAGATGAGATCTGTCATTCAATTTTTCCTCATCATGGAAGTCAAGAAGGAAGTCTTCTGGAAATGGTACACCTCGGTCTGCGAGCGACGCAGTCCGATTATAAACGGCATGCACGAAATAAAACGAGATGTGCTCGAGCTAGTTCTCTTTTTGCTGCACACAGACGGTGCTCGCTCTCACACCCTTCGTCTGCATCGGCACTAGTATGTTCCACGATGATGATGATGCTTCCGTCTTCTTTTCCCCGAGCCCCCCTACGACGGGCAACATCCCGCTTCCGGAAGAGAGTACCTCCGAGCCACTGCACCCGGGCTGCCTCCTATTCGACGCCGCCCCGAGCGAGAAAGAATGAGTGAGAGATGAAATATCTGCTCCCTTGCACCCGGCCGTCGCGCAACCGAAGCACGTCCGCCATTCGGGCTCCTCGCAGCACCGGCCGACTCGCCTCACGCCCGCAGTACCCATTACGCTCTTGAGATCGGCCGACGAAGCCCGCGCAGACGACCGCATCATAAATAAAAACATCCACCGAGTCCATTCCGACCGAAAGCCTCAGCGGAATAACCAAGAGGCGTTCGACGATGAATGTATCTCAATTCCGTCCATGGTCAAGCCTCCCCCAATCAACGATGGTAACTTTGTCGCAGGTCTCTCCGGAAACATCCGATGGGATGAAAACGTGACAAAGGAAGCGCAAATTATTCATCGAACATCGGAAGCGAGCACGGTGTTACAACCCCACGCGTCCATCATTCCGCATACTCAACTTCCGGGCGTTAACGCGCGGCATTTCGTCGTGAAAAAGAAAGCGTTCTAAATGTGAGCTTGTACGTTACGCCACCAACAATCATGTTTCAATGGATGACTTACGAATGCGTATATTTCATAAGATTATCGCGTATTGGATGATTCCTAATACTTAATCATTCGTGGCGAATTAATAGCACCATGACAGTCAATTTAATGGGGCTGCCGTTGCCCTTGACAACCGAAAGCACACGATAAGGTGTCATTGAGTCAATTACTTTTACATGTATCATGAATTCTAACCCTCTAATAATGATTCCATCATATATTAAGAAGTTCCAATGCATCTAAATCATCCTGGAAAGGTATCCAGTGAAGAGTAAAGAAAGTAGGATCTAATTTGAATACTTGAGCGTACACATAGCAATCAAAGATCAATGCATAGCACTCAATCGCTTACCGCTTCATAGAGCGTGTAGACGTAATACCTCATAAAATCTCGAGCGGCTCAAATGAAGAAAAAATGAAGTCACTTAACAGAACATCAAGAATTAATGCTGGGCCTGTTATTACTGTTAGCTCTTCCTATGTATTTTCCTCTTTATTTGGTCCATGAACTAATTCCTGGGTCTTCCTTTGGGGACTTTTCCCTCTATTTTACCTTCATTTACGTTCTTCACAAACCCTTTGTGCCTCAGGGTGTGTCCAATCCATCTGGTTTTTCTATTCTCTATGGTGTTCCATATGGTCCTTTCCTCTTCTACTCTGCTGTACTCTTCATCATTTGTTATTTCATCAGTCCATTTTATCTTCAGCATCCTTCAGCACCAGGTTTCAAAGGCTTCTAGTCTTTTCTGGTCAGCTTTTCCGATGGTCCATGACTCCAAACCATAGAGTGCCACACTCCACACGAATATTTTCACATACTGCTTCCTGGTTTGTAGTAATTTCCTCTTTGAACATAGCAGTTTTCTTTTTACCATGAACGACTTCTTAGTTTGAGCTATTCTCCGCTTGATGTCCGTTGTTCTTCCGTCCCACGTGATGGTACTTCCGAGATAGGCGAGCACTTGCTCTATTTTCCCTCCTCTCAGAGTGACTTCAGCATTCACCTATTCTCTACCTCATACTAGGATTATAGTCTTCGTCTTATTTATTTTCATGTTTCATTCTTAGATAACTTGAACTTGATCCACTGCGTTTAGTGACCTTTGAAGATCATTTTGACTTCCAGCTATGACCATAATATTATCTGCAAAGTTGAGCATACTTATTTCTTCTCCGTTTAGTCCAATTTCTTGTACTCCTCTTACGGCCTCTTTCAATTACATGTTGAACAGTGCTGGTGAGAGGTTGTATCCCTGTCTTATTTTTGTCTTCCGTCTCTCATTCGCATTGTGACGACTTGATTCCTGTATAGTTGGCAGAGTATTCGTTTGTCGTTGTAATCCATTCCGAGTTGTTCCAGCAGCCTGAGCATCATTTTCCATTCAATATTGTCGAAGGTTCTCCAGGTCTACGAACACAACATACAATGGCTCGTTCATGAGTATGGTTTTCTCTACCATTACCCTCGGGCAGAGTATGACTTCCCTGGTACCCGGTTCTTCCTAATCAAAACTAGTTTTCCGAGAGGTTGGCTTCAATTTTCCTTTCCATTATTCGGCTTATTGTTCGTGTGATTTTTTTAATGCATGTGACACTAGACTCGGGGTTCGGTGCTCCTCACATCTCTCAGTCCTTGTTTCCTTCGGTATGGCAATCATTACGCTCCTTTGGCAATCAGAACTGAAAATCACGGCCAAATTCAGCCAGAGTCACAAGCGCCATAATAATGCTTTACCGTAGCATATACAAGGTGTGATCAAAAAAAGACCGGACTGATTTTATTCCGTGCAAATCGTTCAACGGATCGAAACGAGAGACAGTGTGCCATCTAGCGACACATCTGACGACTAAAACGAGAGGTATTGCGTTTGTTGGCGTCGAGTCGTTACGCAGCAGCAGCGGTACGTGTCTTAACCTGTTGGTCGCCCCGTGCAACGGCAGCAATGAAGGAGCTAGAGGAACAGCGTGTGTGCGTGAAATTTTGTTTCAAACTTGGCAAAAGTGCTACGGAGACATTTGGAATGATTCAACAAGCCTTTGGTAATGAAGCTATGAGTCGAAGCTAGTGTTTTGAGTGGTACAGTCTTTTTAAATCGGGCAGAACCTCGACAGATGAAGATTCGCAAACGGGGCGGCCTTCCACATCGACAGACCCCGACCATGTCAAATTGGTGAACGATTTGGTGCGGAAAAATCGCCGTTTAACTGTTAGGGAGATAGCCGAGGAAGTGAACATTTGTTTTGGATCCTGTCAGACAATTTTGACAGACATTTTGGGCATGACGCGCGTCGCATCAAAATTCGTCCCGCGGGTGCTGACTGATGAACAGAGACAAAAACGTGTGGACATTTGTCAAGAACTCCTGGATCGAGCCAATGCCGACCCAGAGTTTCTTAAAACCATCGTAACAGGTGACGAAACCTGAGTTTACGGTTATGATGTTGAGACAAAGGCCCAGTCTTCTCAGTGGAAGGGTCCTCATTCTCCGCGACCAAAGAAAGCTCGCATGTCCCGGTCCAATGTGAAGGTCATGCTGGTGTGTTTCTTCGATTGGCAAGGGCTGATTCATTACGAATACGTCCCTCAAGGTCAAACCGTCAACAAAGATTTCTACTTAGAGGTTATGAAGAGGCTGAGGGTCGCAGTGAGCCGAATGAGGCCGGACATGTGGAGACACAATGCATGGCGTTTCCACCACGATAACGCGCCGGCTCACACGGCCCTGACCGTGACAGAGTTTTTCGCCAAAACCAGAACTTCCGTGATCCTGAAGCCACCCTACTCTCCAGACGTGGCTCCATCAGACTTTTTTTGTTTCCAAAGTTAAAATCAACCTTGAAAGGGCGCCGATTCGACTCTATTGCGGACATTAAAACTAATTGTACGGCGGACCTGAAGAGGATCCCTAAGGCGGCTTACCAGGCAGGGTTCGAGAGCTGGAAGAAACGTTGGCAAAGGTGTGTCGTCAGCCAAGGCATGTACTTTGAGGGCGACAAGTTCGAATAAGCTGTATCAGTCGAAATAAACAAGTTATAAAATCAGTCCGGTCTTTTTTTGATCACACCTTGTATAGCGTACAGACAGGTGAATTTCTTTCAAGAATCCCGACTGCAAGAGAACTTGTCTGAGCTGAAACTGAAATATTTTCAAATTCGATTGCGAAGTAGTGTAAAGTAATCGGGTTTTTATGGTGCTGCGACGGCATTCTTTTAAACTCACCGTTATGTAACGGTAAAACATGTTCAGTAAATACGTTTCGATGCACAACACAACACGCGGAGGGATAACAAAAACTGCGCCCGTTCCATCGGAAAGATGACTTACCTCAGAGTTAACTGGGTCACATACCCAACAGGAAACTTGTCGTGAAAGTGCACCTACACGGACTATAGAGATGTTTGTTGAGTTGAAGTGCATTCCTGGTGAACTCAGCATATTACACGACTGAGTAAGAGAGATGGGCGAACCCGTTCATTTTTAGGAACTCCTTCACTATGGACCGGATTTTTGGGATCCGTTCCTTTTTTCACTGATGGTCGTGTATTTTGTTATCAATATTATCTATAATAATGTCATAACAATAAGTATATTAGATATAATAAGCTCAAAACCCATCTCATCATCTTCGTTACTTTCAACTTATAGTGCCTTTTTCTTCTTCTCCACCTTCGCCATGGCATGTGAATTGACCCCCTGCCACTCGCCGGTCCGTGACAAACTTTGATTCTTGATGCTCTTAAGCCCTACGGAAGATGTGAACCGAAATAGTGTTCCTCTCATTTCCGCACCTTCGGTCCACTGGCATTAAATATCTACCCTCAGCATCAGTAAATGTTTTACATTTTCCGTATATTTGATGATGCTTCCCATTAAGAGAAAAATAGTAGTTAAAGACTGAAATATGAAAAATTACAAGAGACAAGACACCGGATGAAATCATGGTAAAAATATCTCTTATTCCTTAATTTAATAGTGATTTTTGTATTGTTCTCCCAAGGGCATTTTAGGGATGGTGAGTAAGCGGAAAAGTACGCATTTAAAGTGATTCCATTAACAGAGTGAGATCGTTATGGACAAAATTTAGTATTTACAAAGCTATTTTATATTCGAAAAATTTAATACTGACTCACAAAAGCTTAAGTTTCAAGTGAAACCAACGATTCGGTTGGCAGAAATTTCGTTCAAAAATTGCAGACTAAAAATATTTCCATCGCATACCGATGGCCCCTTAACCTCGCAACTTACCGCTAAGTCCGGCAACCAAGTAGTCAGAGTGACATAATTTTGGAATATGCTCACAAACGAAAAGAAGAAGGGATTTACTCACCTGCAAAGAAAATGAAAAAAAAATTTAAGACCACATGCACCCATCACATAGAACAGCAGCTTTACAATTTAATATCAATGAACCAAAAATTAGCTTTTATATTTTAATTATTCCTTTAAATTTGAACAAATATATGAAGCCAACGCACCTTTTACTTTTTTACAAATGGAGAACTCCAAGAATATGAATCATTATCATGGTAAAAGTTATCCGAAACAATTTTAAAGTAGCATTTATTTTAATCCGTTTATATTAATCCCTGCTAGAAACATTTATATTTTTCTCACCTTGATAACCTTGTTTTTTTCTAACCGAGACCATGCGGCCGTTTTGAAGAAGTCGAGTACTTGGGGTTTTATTCACGCTCTTGACTTATTTTACTCAATTAAAGTGAGTAATTGAAATTCACCAACCCTATTGAATCCCTGTAGATGCTGTCAATGAAAATATTAATCTACCAATGAAAGATAAATGAGTAAACTTGAATTGCCTTTATACGCCGTCGCCCTAAACGAATTCTTCTTGTTCACTTGAGTTTGGCATTTTCGGTCCTCGCTTGTCGGTACCCAGTTTTTCAGCCTGATGCTAAAAAAGGTCAGTTAAGAGAAGGTTTAGGAAGTGTTTTAAAAATTCAAGACAAAATCTTGAGTAATGCCGAGCACGCTGAAGCTTGAGTCGGCGTCTGACGACCGTCAACGAGGGCTCACGATGAATGCCTCACACTTATCTTGCTCATTTCCTTTAGCAGATCTTTCCTCCTTAACATCATACAAGTTTATGAGAAATATGGATTAACGCACGCCTGAAAATTACTTGCAACGATGAGCTATCAAGGAACTAACGCAAATAACTACCAAATAATTGATTTATAGAATCCAGCTCTTAATTTGTAATTAGATGAACATTTTGATTTTAAAAATTACGGACTTTCAATATTTCAATTAATGCTCGCAATAGTTTTAAAGTTATTCCACGCTCGTAACTGAACATTGGTATGAGGTGATGAGTAATGTGACAGCAGATGAGATAAACGCGCACAGAATTCTCCTCGTCATATGAAATCGAGCTGTTCCATTTCTATTTAGGTAGCACTAGGTTTTGTCAAAGTCTCAGGGCTCCCGACGCCAACTATACCAGCTTAGACTCTCGATTGGATCACTGTGGGATTTGAGATCATAATCGAACGGTGCACTGCTCTCCAATAGACATTCAAATTTTACTCCAAGATCCATTATTCGGATAGGACTAGAAATTTCGAGGCACGATAACGACGAAATTTTGGCGTCGCAGCCACGTAAAATTCCGATAGCAGCATTCGAAAAATTAAAATATTCGAGGCAGTGACGTCAAACCCTCGATATTCTCCTTCGGATAAGCCGTAGGTAAGATGTATGCGAAAGATGAAAGAATAGATGAGGAGATAAAGAGACGTGCGAATGCTGGAAGGAAAGTGGTAGGTAGCATGTGGAGCATATCAAGGAATGAGTTCTTGTCTAAGGAAGAGAAAATTGCCGTGTACAAAAGTGTACTTCTTTCCACTTTTCCATATGGTAGTGAAACATGGGTATATCAGGATAGACATAAGAGTAGACTAAACGCCGGGGGTATGAGATATCTGAGTATTTGCGGCAAAAGTAGGATGGATAGGGTCAGGAATGAGTGGGTCATGAATGAATGTGGGTTAAATGCTCCAGTAATGGACGTGTATGAAAGGAGTGTGCTTCGTTGGTTTGGCCATGTAGAGAGAATGGATAAGAGTCGAATAACGAAACAGATATATGAGAGTAGAATGAATGGTACGAGAGGTAGAGGTAGGCCGAGAAAGTTGTGGTATAATGTGGTTGAGGAAATTCTTAGGAGGAGGAATATGAGGAGTTTTAAACACAGGAGGGCGTGTATGAAAGTGTATGGGGGTAAATGAGGCAAAAGAGGTTTGCAAGGATAGGTCAGTATGGGGGAAATTATTGAAGCAGAGTTAGGTGTACAATTATGTATTAATGAGAGAAACATTTTGACTGTGCCTACTCCGGAAGGGAACGGCGTGATGGGTATGTATGTATGAATAAGCCGGAAGAGCAACGCCAAAAATTCTCCCACCCGCTGAAATAATTCCTTTGACAAAATTCAGACACATCGTCACGAAAATCCAATACCGGAAACCCGGCAATCATTCTTTATGAAAATACTCGTTTCCTGCACACGTGCACTATCAGTAAGTACGAAACAAAGTGAGAATCGTAAGAACACTCCGTAGAATTGAAACTAGAATCGCATGAAAAGACCGAGCACAGATGTATGGAGTGAGCAATTACACATCTGAAAGTAGCTTTGTTTAAAATGAGATCGATTCATTCATTTAGCATTGTACTTACTCATTGATTGCTACTTTTACAAGACGGCCATCAACTTTCCTTATTTCAAATAACTTTTCTTATCCCTATACAATATCTATAAGCTCTTATTTAAGCCTACCCTAATAACCTCCTCATAGTTTCTTCCTCAATTTATACAGCCCTATATTCATAATGAAGGAAGGATACCTAATACACAAGGAAGAACATCGGGATAGATCGGAGGCTTCTGAAAGGTGAAAATGGAGAAGGATGGAAAGACAGAGGCAAGAATTACGAAAGTAACGTTGTGCTAGAGTGGTCAGGGAGGATTGGAGGCTGGTAGGTAGAAGAGGCGAGGGGAGTATAAGGAGAACGGTCTGAAATATAACAACGGACTGAAAAGATACAAAAGAGAACGCTGGGCTGGTGTGGAAGAAGTAGGAGACGAATAAAAAATCTATTCAATTTTTAAAAAAGACCCCATACGTAAATGATATTTAGAAAAAGGAAATGTGATTTGAGACGACATTTTAGAAGCGACAGTCCATGAACCAACCCATCATTCGGCAGAATACCTTTGGCGATACATTACTGAATTATTCAATCCAGCGCCTGCAAACCTGAGGTAGCAGGCGCGAATCTCCTTCATGGAGGTTTTCATCGTTCAGATCATGGATACGAGAGCTCCTCAAAATAAATTAAATTGAGTGTAGTTTCTGAAAATCGACGTCAATAAGGAAATAATAACAAAAGCCACGATGATATAAATTACCTGATCGAGTCCGGCAGAGAAGGGCCCCATTCCCTCGTCTAGGACACTCCTTCCCTTTCCCTAAGGACCATTTCCACGCTAGTCCTCAGTTTCACCGAGTCCACTCGCCTATATCTTCCCATCCACCCCATGCCTCCCCGCTCGCCCCCAAAACACGCTTCAATTCTCTCCCTACGACTCCCGCGAGTCACTCTTCCTCCCCCCCACCCCCTTGCACACGCGTGTGAGCAGGGGGGGCACAGAAGACGACCCTCCCCACTCCCGTTAGCAAGCTCCAATTTCACACTCGCCACCCTGCATGGAATGAAATGCCCTCGGCCGCCGCTCGGAACTTCCCGCGACCGAGGACGGAGTAATCAGTATGTTGCCCCCGACACAGCGCAGCTCTAGCTGCTGCTGCTGCCCCGCACCCCTGACCACTGGAAGAGGAGGAGGAGGAGGAGGAGGGGAGTAAAGGTGAGGGCAAAAAAGGAGCCCCATCGTTTTTTTCATTATTTCCGGGCCAGAGGGTTTTTAAAGTGATTATCCCGGTGGAGAAGGCATGGAGTCGGCTCCGGGCTCTCCTCCTAGTTCCCATCTCTTTTTTCCTGTCCTTGTCCAATGCACTTCCAAAATGTCTTCCCTTCCGTACGTTTGAGAGTGGCATGAAGAGTCAACGACATAGACGGAATAATTACAAGGTTCTCACCCTTTGATTACATCGGTAGATTCGTCCGTTGGCTGCCCGATGATTGAGTGATAGCTACACACATGTCAATTATGGGTATAAAGGAATCATACGGAGAGAGAGCTTAAGAAAACGTTTAATTCATTAAAATACGCAATCGGCCCGATTCAAAGGATCAATCATGCAGTTAATACAACGAAAACAGTAGAATCATTGAAGCAAATTGACGATATTCCACGATAAGTCTTCTAAGTATACATGAACTTCCATTATTCTTCAAAAAAACAGAGATACCATACCACTGGACATTTTACGCATGAAAGTGGTTTTGCGTGGATAATTTTTTTATAAAAAATAAATAAGAATTACACTCTAGTAAGCCAAGATTCCTTTAATCCTCTCCTTCCACCCATCAGTCTACAGCGACATACATATTTTAGCAAATGAATGGGTACTCCTTAATAATTAGTATTTAATCCTCTAAAAAAACTTTGTATCTTTTATTTCCCATTCGTTCGTCCGAAATTCCAATTCTTCTCCTCTTTCCCATACGTTTACTCTCTTCTCTCTCCCCCCAGTCACCCCCTCTCATCGCGCCCGCCATTCACCTTTACAATATCCTCCTCACTTCTCCCATCAGCTCATTGCCATCATCTATATTCAAATTATTCTTCATATTCTCACCTGCAAACAGTCCGAGGAACGGGAAAAGGCAAGAGCATCATAATCACTACAGGTAGTAAGAAAATGGAGTAACTACTCTTCTGCCTACAATGCCATTTATAATATCATCATGAAGGGCTACGTCTTATATAAAAGAAAATAACAGATGAAACCATACAACACGATAGCTGATGTGACTCACTCTAGAACCTCCTCCACAAAAATGTGAAAGATCACTGACGATAATAAGCCCGCCATAATCTTTCCAATATTCTCCTCTTAGTACTTTTGAACAGTGTCTACTTCCATCCAGAAGGCTGAGATAATGGCTAAGGCCCGGTTATATAAATTCGTTTTAAATATTTTCCCAACAGTAAAACCGATGCTGATACGTTGACCATCACCCATTCGGTTTACCAACCGAAATTGAATTTATCATACAAAACTCAAACTTTAGGTAGGCCCCAAGTTAATGTAACGACTACGTTATCCCATGGTCAACGTCAACTATAATCACAAAACAGGGTCTAAAAGTTGCATATTTTCTGAATTTTGCATTCTTGGTCTTTCTACATACTCAAAATTAAGATAAGTCTTAAAAGAATCAAGAAGGAGATAACGTTCTCAAAAACAAGCTAAAGAATAGAGGAGCAGGATGCAGGTACACGCTGCGTCGGCACTTTTTTCCAGCCCTTTTTTCCAGCACACCGCGGCGATGCTCCACACGACAAATACCGCTCCCAGACGAGACAGTCATTCACCGAAGGTGTATTGCTGTTCCCTCCCATGGGTGAATAGTAAGCGTAGGCCAGGGATATAATTGGATGACGCCAAAGTAAAACAGCCAAATATCCACGTAATTTAATTTCCCGCCCGACTTCAATCCCTTTCAATACTGGGGAAAAATTAATTCCCAGGTTTTCCTCATTTAACCGTCCATGGAGAGCACCAGCCCTAATTAAAATCCTCACGACGAAACTCGGGGTCAAATTATTTCATTTCTTTTGTTCCTAACTAGATATGAAGAGGGAGAAAATTAAGAATTTGTACGTGCATTTGATAAACCTGCCACTTTTTCCTCCGAGCCAATTCCTTATTATTAACACAGAAATATCAGATATCTCGAATATTATTATGTTACACATAAGACGGCGTATTTCAAGAATACTTGACAGAGAATGAGAAATTTGCAAAAACATTTGTTGTACCCTGTTTTAGGATGCAACTGCAGAGTATTTATCAAAGAGCATTAATTATTGAGGCAACGGCGTGCAAATGTGGTAGGGTTAATTTAAAATATATTGGAAAACGAAACTGTTTTCGCAATTAGTAAGATCAGAAACTTCTACGAAGTAATACACAATATAGTAGAAAAGAGTGGAAAATGGGGCTGAATAAATATTTCCACTTGAATGTCCATAAAGCAAATATTTTTAATGAAATCTTAATCTGGTTGGTTCAGTTGTTAATTATATTGAGGAATGTGCATTGTTCTGGGTATATGTAATATAATAGTGAAGAAAAATTTTGGATTAAGAGATTAAGATTAAGACAAAGTTTATCAATCTCTTTTAACATGTTTTAATTCCCGCATAATACATCAAGGCATCAACCTTAAAAGAATGATTAGTAGTGGCATCTTTTACTGTCCTCGTATAATCCAAAAGGTCCATTTCGGACGACTAATCACGCAGCATTTTTCCACACTTTTAACAAGTACCAATTTTTGAGCAGTTTTCAGCAAATTACTGTCACTTTGAATGAGATCTGAACGGTTTATTGATAATTGTGCAATCTTGGGTATCCACAAGATCTAACATGGCATCAAGGAATATGGAAGGACACAAAAGACAGTTATCTACTGAAACATGGGCAGGTAAACAGATGAGACAGTAGAAAAATACGACGAGATTTTTACTACGAGACTTCCTCAAAAATTTTACAACTCCTATTGGTCAACATCCACGTCTTAGTAAAGGAATGAATTCATAAAAAATTTTGAGAAAGAATAATAAATTACTACGATACATTTGGAAGAAACAAAGTGCATGGGCCTGAGTACATTCACGAGGGATCTCAAAAAGCCAGGAGTGCTCACGTTAGCCTCCTCCGAAGTGAATACCGAGGCGATGAGAATCCGAGCGCAGGAAACTCGCACGAAGAGACGAAATAACGGCCTGAGCCATTATTACTGCGGCGAACTCACGTTATTTGCTACCAGAAGGGAAGAGGACGGTGGAAGTTCCGCCCGGCTCTCCCGAATGCACGTCATTTGGAGGCGACGATGGAGAGGTGGGAGCGGAACAGCGTCACCCATATACATCCAGGTACTCCCAAGGGGCGGAAAACAAGTACGTGTTACCCGTACATATGTGAACGACCACATGAAGAGGCCATCCCCCTTCCCCATGCCCCCTCGCCAACCCTCAGCCCCATCGCCCCCACCCCAGCTTCCGAAGTTTCTGGAAGCCTCTCACACACCACTTGATATTCAAGAAGTTTTCGCCTCCCGGGCATCGGGTAAATAATTCCGCTCCGTTAAAATTCCCTACGATACGAACCTACTTTGAAAAAAAATGACGCCGCAAATACGATAGAGCTCTGTCTCTCCTCGAGCTACATTTAATGATATTCTCTCTTCGAATATAGATCATCAAACTCACTCCTGAGAATCGGTGAGAGATATACGAAACATTATTTTACAATAATTTGACGAATCATGGAGCTCCTTAATAATCGAACACTATCTTTACCATTAAAAAGAATGCGCCACGTTAGACACGTACGATGTAACTCCGTCTCTTTGTATTTTAATGATATTGTAAGTTCGATAATGCATCTACTTATAAATTTTTAGGGTCGACGCTGGACGAAACGGTCAAATGCAATGCAATAGCTAAAGTCTAGGGAAATGATGCGGCTTCTGGTAAATTTTCTACGATGCGTACTCTTGAAAAGCGTGAGCCGCACTAAGCAGATACAATAAGTCTCTGCTAGCCGGACAAGACTTTTGATATATTTTGTAGTATTTAAATAGAGCACTTTGAATGACTTTGACGTACTATACTTTAAGTATCACATATGTTTGTGTGTGTGTGTGACATACAAACATAACCAATACAATGCTTCGATTTCTTTCGATATATGACCATGCTACGTGATTACGGAAAAAAATAAACGATAAAACATTACACCGAAGAAGATAAGGATTACACACATCCTTCGCATTAGGAGTTTTTGAGGGAGGAAGAAATTCATTGCCCCGATAAAATGATTGTTTAAGTCACATGCTTATCTCCAAATTATATCGGGAGATAAGTGAGTCAATCTAACTCATTTTAATAATCTTGAATAATGAAGCTGTGCTTTGGAGCACATTACATCTACTCGAGTGCTTTCAAAATATTAGCTACGATCTACATCAAAACCATGCGACCATTTTCAGGGTGGAAAATTAGAAATATCACATCTCTCACACATATTAAAATGTAATCCGACTCAGCAAGTTATTCTCGAAAAAAGCGCAACCTGAAACAATATAAAATGTAATGATTACTAACAGGATATTAGTTGTCAATGATCATCCTTCTACCTTGAAAGATTTCTGTTTACATGATTTTCATCATACGTTTATGTCAAGTCAATGCACGTCTCCTTAAAGTGAGAACAATTAGTTTTGACAAGCAACATAGGGTAAGCATCAAAGAACATCATTTTCTATTCTAAGCCAACAATATTTCTCAGGATATTTGGATTAGAAGTAGAATTACTCGAATTAAAAACACCTACTGACTATTATGAAAAGTAAAGAAAACTTTGTAATTCCACATAAATATTTAATGTACGACCAAGGTTTCGACGTGGCACGTCATCATCTGACCACGTCAAAACCTAGATCGTACATTAAATATTTATGTGGAATTACAAAGTTTTCTTTACTTTTCATTATGTTAAGTCGATTCCATAAAGTCACGCCCGAGACAACGAATTATACCGACTGACTACTTGCCAAGTCGTCCCTAAACGACAGCTGCATTCGTAAAAGCAACGCAGGTTAATGCTCGGAGACTTCTCATAACTCGAGAAACATTTGTCCATTAATGTAAGCTTAAAAAATGACCTGTTCTTGGGCTGTCATCGATTTCTCACAGATTATTCACAAATTTATGCTTACTTTAAATCCCCATTATTCGGCCATGGCACTCACTGACCACTGCTGCCACCTGCATTTCCTTACAACTCCCAATAGCGCCACGGTATTTATTCATTGAAGCACTAAGAGTACTGATTATAAAAATAAAGGTCAGTATTAACCTGCGAGGTACATTTTAATTGGTGAGGAACCTTGAAATTTTCACGCGTGACTTTCACGGTATTTTCGTATGTCTTTACCTCGTGAATCCATGGCCTCCTATGAAAGCTTACCAGTTGGCAGAACTCGGAGCAGACTCGACCACACCTATACATTGTAGAAGCTCTTTATGTACTTCATAGGGCATGTGGTAACACTAAAATATTTATCATAAAATTTGGCCGTTTACAAACAATACCTATTCGCTGAATTTCAGGGAGCCTATCAAAACTTTTGAACTTTCAAAATAACAGAAAATTTCGCAATTAAATCGCAATCAATCGTAAATAACTCGTAAACGGAAAATTTCGCAATTATATCGCAATTAATCGTAAATAAATTGGAAAATACGGACTTGAGGTGCTTGGAAAGTCACGATAACCTATTTCAGGAAAATCAAATTAGTGATCCAACCAAGATGCATTCTTCTGAACGATTACTGAGTTGGTCCAGCAGCAAAAGGTTCATTCTGCATAAGGATCGTCACCTTTTCTCATTATCACTGAAAATATTTACTTTCAAAAAATTTTGAGCCCGTGTTTTGCCTTCTCCTCCCCATTTAAAGTTCAGTAATCCTCCAGAAAGGTCGTAAAAATTCGTGTCCCGAGGTCAATTGACTCTGCTGTTTTCCCCTCCATTTTTTCGCGAAGCTGCCTCCAAGTGAATGCTAAATACATAGCAAAGATTTAAAAATCACTGGCAAATGGAAAACTAAGATATGATACCTGTAGGTAAATTAAAATTTTTCAATTATAAGCAAAAACCATGCAACATTGAGTTAACGATCTCATATACGACCCACTCGAGCTTAAGAACGGAAAAAAATTACAAAAGACCTGGATAGCTATCCTTATCAGCCTCAATGGCATGGCACTGGTAGATCACGCGGCACAAAACACTATCGGCCGCCCTTAAATAAAACTCATCTCAGAAGGAAGCTCATGGATTGTTTCGATAAAGGATCAACTGCTAGAAAAACTACATCTGTGTACACATGATGCTTGCACAAGAAACAGCTACAAACTGCTGCCTTCTCAGTCATCAGTTTATGATATTGTTCCTCCAAAATAGGATGTTTTGTCCGCTCATCAGGAGCTACTAGGCTCGACGCAAGGCGAAAAACTATTTCGAAATACACTTGGTAAATTACGCCGCTTCTTAAAAGTTTCCAACCATATCTTTCAAGAAAGTGAAATAGTAAATATGCGACAAATTATTCTGACCGAACACCATTTGGTGATGTTTTCTATCCAACAATGGATTGAAAGCCTCAGCCTAAAGTTAGGTGGATGCAATGCGTTACTTTTTTTTAAATGAGCACATAGAATGACTTTAGTCAGTGTGGCAAACACAAATATAAAATTGAAACATACCCTCCTGAAAAGAAAAAATAAATCTCGTGAAAGTAATTTCGCGCAGCTGTATTATTTAAAAGTAGTACTGCTGAAATATTACAATACATAATCTGGAAAGAAATCTTGTTATTATTTTACCAGAAATAGTGATTAATTTGTATAATTACATTGACTTGCCGGTAGAAGTTCCATAATCACAGCGATCAACAAGAAAGGCAACTTTCATTCAGAAGCTTTCCTATTAATGATTAACGGCCCGTGAGCTTCAAATGTTGTGTTACTTACGAGACTAGATACTTTGCCGGCGCCACCTGCAGTTTATCACGAAGTCATGGCTCTGAGAAAATAGCATCACACCTGGGGAGAAAGTCACCAGGCTTGCCCCGGCTTTGCACGCTTGTCCTCCCGATTCAAATTCGAGCACTCGATCCAGTGTGCTACCACAACGCCTGATCAACTTATGAACGTTATAGTTTCCAGCGTAGAATTTTCCGAACATGCTGCTAAGACATCTGAGATAGTGCAGCTTTCATAAGAACCAAATAACATATTAGAATCTCATATCAAACACAGAGATTAATTTTATAGACTTAAAGGGTTGGTTTACAATGGCAAGTTACTTCCTCAAGTTCTTTCAGCAAGAGATGGTGGTGGGTTTCACTTTGATGAAAAATTTCTCACACGTTACTACACAGTCAGATTGGTTGCCGTTTAAACTGGCAACAATACACTTCCGCAAGTGATTTCCCGAAATTTTAAAAAGTTATGCAATCCTCCTTGAACAACCTTTCCTCCAATTTACGCCGAAAGATGCCAATAGCAAGAAACTTGCGCAATAAACATTGCCTGTGTTAACCAAATTTAAGGAAATGACGTTATATCCGACACAAAAACGAATTTAGCAGTCCTCTGTCTCAGTCGAAAACAAAGCCCTGAATATTAGGTTAGTCCATTAACCTTACGTAACACATCTGTTTGCTTGATAAAAGAAATTAAGCGAATAATCTAACGTCTCGGCCCTCAGTATGGCTAATTAAAAGGAGCATCATTCTCGTGCAAACGCTTTTCCTTCAAATTCTCCATTTCTTTACTAGCGTTACCCTACATTATGACTACAGACTAAAACCATCAAGTGTCACTCATCTAGGAAGTGAGGCATGATAAAAAGGAGAACGAGAACTGGAGTATCTACGCTTGGGGCGAAATATTTTGTCGGGCTTGCGAAACAAAAAAAGGATTTTTACTCCGTCAATAAGCTGCCGTGAATTGAGACTTCTCTGACGATGTCTCAAAATAACCAAGTGAGGAGGAGGGGGGCTATATAGATGGCCGCGAATCTTGATGGGAAAGGCGCCAGCTTCGATGTAAGGCTCATGAAACTAGATAATCTGATGTGATATGCATCGCTCACACTTTCAAAACACAAAGGCATAAGGCGAGGAAATTCGTGCTGGCCAACAACACTCCCATTTGCATAGAGATGGTAAATTTTACCAATTGAACTCTAGTAGACCCTTGGTAGAGTTCGGAAAACTATTGATTTCCAACATAGATAAAGTGAATACAAATATTTATTAGGTATAAATCGGTAGTTTCTATCTCGATAAATGGCATTGGATAATTAATCCATAATAACGGAAAACTAACTTCATAAACTTAAAAAATTATATTTGAGATTCAATGAATGTGCGGTGACTACTTCCCTGATCTTGTATGATGGAGAGCGTACTAGCATTACTACGCTAGGGTAGACGATTCAGGTCGATACCGAACAGTTCTTTCTGTGTACGCAGTATTTTTCCAGGATTTCCATGTCAAATTTTCGTAAATACTCCGCTGTTGAAGGAATTTGGATTACTACGATTATAATGCTTAAATATATCATCATACACCACAACAAGACACAATACTAAGTGCCTACGGGATAATTTTTGCCTGGTAAATTATATTCATCGTAACATTTGAGCTGAGAGGGACTAATCAAAGCAATTCATTCAGTTTATCAAAATATTTTATGAAAAAAGGAAGTTTCTAAGTCTCCGAGGCATTTACTGTCACTTTTTTTAATCTTCAAATAACATCACTTTTCTTCTAGCCTATACATGGTGCCCTTATACGTGTAAGCTATATATTGCGCATATCCTGACTCAATCACGTAATATCCCTCAGTCCGTCTTATCCCTTTATTACAGCTATGGACGTGAAGTTTTAATATTCGAATTCGATTCGTTCGTTACGGACCTGCGACGATTCGTGTAATAAATAAGATAATCCTAGTAAATATCTCTTGCAAATGCACGTATATATTTAAACAAATATTAAAAGTTTATAAAATTTACATGCATCTACATAATACCCCGCGAGCCGCCGCATTGGCGTGTGGCAGGGGGTGGGCGCGTGGCAGGGACATATGCCAGTGCCACATGAAAAGTGCTATATAAAAGCGTATGGATTGACGATATTAAGTGACTTCCGAATCGGCCATATTCATCATTTACTTCCGCCCTTCATTTATTCAAAAATACAAGTGATGAGTAAGGATTATGATGCCCTGCAAGTGGTGATTCAAATCAAGGCATTGTTGCACTCGCCGTTTCCACAGAAGTGAACTTCCAAAAGCGAAACCACCTTAAGGTGGCTGGAGCGGTAATCGTAAGTTATTGTGGGCACATTTTAAAAACTTTTCCAGTAATTCGAAAAAATTCTTTGACAACGCTCACGTTCAACTTTTAATGCGTTGGTAATAAGCATACATCTAGTTATATATGTGGTCCAAGAATTATATTCAAACATTTCCGTCTTAATTCGTCTTTTATCATAAAACACAATTGTCTCGGATTTATGGTGCGGAGCTCAATATTTAAGCAATACTCATACGTAAGTACGTGCTTTTAACTCGGAATGGTAAGTTGATATTTGTTAGCCACCATTATGATGATGAGAAATGTATTCGCGTTTAGAAAAAATCTCTACGCATGCAGTTGAATTATTTCGATATATAATTCAAATGCCATAGGACTACGCGTTAAAACGTCATTAAATGTCATGAGATGACATCAATAACATGCAATATTTTCACTTTTATCCATGCACATTACTATTAAGAACACGAGTGCAAAGTATCATCCAAATCTTTATATAAACGCTAGTACACCCCTCGTAGGTAGCTACGCCACAAACCCGACACACAAGTTGTGTTTGCACGTTTGCGCCTGTGTTTGCCGAACGCAATGGCACGCCCATAGAAGTCGCTGATCCCGAGCCAAGAGCAAAGATTACTCCGCAAAGAGAGGAATTCAAAGTTCTTCAAAAAGTTTCCCTAACGACAGGAATTAATACACCACGGTAACCACGGACGCTGTCTCCCCGGAAGGGCACTCCTTTCTTTTAAAGGACTAGAACTTTCCCCCTGCCAAACACACTTCGGGTGGCTTGCTGGGTAATATGTAGATGTGGAATCGAGACTCATCGGGCCTATGAACAGATCCCAAACTAACCGTATAATTATCACACTAACAAGGAGTATACGCCCAGCCTAAAATCTACAGAGGCCGAGTGCATACATATATATATCCGCCAAAATTCACGGCGTGGGAGCGTGAAATGAGATAAGGGCCAAGGAGTTCAGGTGCCCTTTTAAAAGGCAATGCTTCTCTTCCCGCAAGGCCTCCCCAGGGGTCCACTGGATTAGACTGCGCGTGGATGAGAGGAAGAACACGACCGAGGCGCCAGAACGGCGGAATTGCTAAAACTGTTGAGTAAACTTCGGCTTCTCTTGGAAAATTGTGAGGGACGAGGAATTTTATTTTTTTTTGCTCTCTCCATTAATTTGTATCTTCGCTTGCCGGAACGTACCGACACCATAAATAAAATCCCATCATATCGTTGGAATTTTTGGGAGTCTTTATACGACAAACAGATGCAATGCACAAGAATAAGGCTGGTTGGTCATTTGGGCAGGCGACCGGCTACTGAGAATATTAGCCTCACTTGGCGAAAAGGGTAGGACATTCGAATGAAGGAAGGGTGAAGAGAAATCATTAGCCCACTCCTTAACAAAGGCTCCCAAAGGTACAGAATTTAAGGTAGTAACGTCCTAAATACATAGCAGACAAGTAGTAATAGGAATCCCACCGAAATTATTCCGACAATGGCGAGATTAGAAACCCGAGTCCTTGGAATCAGAGGCCAGCAATTCAGCCACCACATCAACCCTATTCCCGAAATGAGATAATCTTATTGCTTTCCATCCCAACTTCGGCTCAAACTTCCTTACATAATTAAAACTTTCTACGAGAAAACCTTGAAACGTGGCGCATTGAGTACGAGATAAACATGAAAGGAAATGTGACGATTATGAACCTTAATCATTCGTACTAGAGATAAATCCTTGCCAAGTTTTTGCGATAAATACAGACACCGGAGCAGAAGCGCATCACTATTCAACGTCAATCTTCGCTGTATCCCGCGAGTTGCTGAAAGAGATGGATACAGGTTTTATTAGGTCACTGACAATATTTTTGCGATTTTAACTTTTTACAGTCCTTCTCCAATGACTCTCAAAACTTTCTCTATATTCAAAATGTGGGCTTCATAGCGTAAAATAACACCTCCCCATTACGTTCGAGAAAGTCGTACTAAGGAACTGGCAAGATTATATTCATAGCGAAAGTTAAACAAATTGTATGGCATTCAGTCAAGCGCACGGGTGCATGATACAGCACCACCTGATGGAAATCCACCATTAACAGCTCATTTCATCCAACCGAGATGAATAAAAGAAAACCTGATGACTTAATTGACCAACACATCTTACCGGCTATTGGGAGGTCCAGGATTGAAATCCGGTCAAGTCGACTAATTTCACAAATTTACCCATTTTAGTTCATTACTCGCCCTATATTTGTAAATAGTAAGAATTTAACTCTGTGCACTAAAAAAATTAATTGGAAGGAAAATGAAGTCACATGTTCACATGCGTCGTGTTCCGCAAGGATGAAAGCCTTGCCAGGACTCGGAAACGTTTGGCACGGAAGTTTTGATACAACGTACACGTGGTCCAAACCTTGCCAAGGTAGAGCTCGGGCCGAAGAACTGTATGCTATGTTCGCTCCCAGAGGCCAAATAGAATTAGAGCGACTCATCGTTGCCTCCTCCCCCTCCAACCGTATCCAACTTATTTCACTCCGAGCGCACATTCCGCCTCGCGAAATATGGTTCTCCTAAAAGTTAATGGCACTGAGATGCGCGGCACGTGACGCCATGGAGGAGGTAAACAACGTGGACGGGAGACAGAGGGGATAATGAAGAGGAAAGGAAGGAAGATGGTCGCCTCCAAAGGGCAAAGAGGGACGCCACAATAGCATCATCATGAGAACGCTACCACATAAATAGCAGGTCCATGGAAGGTACTGGGCCCCGATTTCCCCCAACTCAATGATTCTTGTCTGAATTTTTCAACGTAAGACTAATTTCCAAATAAAAAATCTTTTTTACGCTCATCGCATCCTTTGACTCATTTCAAACCGTCCAAAATTCCTACTTTTCTACCCTCTCTCCAATACTCACACACGATCCCTATCGAAATTACCCCCACCATTCAATAAGTCCTTCAACCACGTTAAATGCCTCATCCTTATTTCTTCAATCAGCATTTTCTAATCGTTACTATATAAAAGTCACTTGTTTTCCTCTCAATCTCACAAACTCGTAACATTATTCTCCACATTATAATCTCAAGTGTTTCCAGTCTACGCTAATCCTCCTTTCGTAATGGCCTAAGGTTTTTTTTCTATGAGCAGCATCAGAGGGCACCTATATGCATATACAGGGACACATCTCGAAGTAAACAATGAAACAACTTCCCAGAGATTTTCGCCAACAATCGCACGCAGTGAACGTCCACCTTCTTCCATAAACCAGCAATTCCAAATCACCTCAGGTGGCGCGAATATTGTATTTCAATGTGTATACTAGTCGTCATCTTAATTGGATATCAAACAATCTTGATTCTCTGCATGCTGATTGGAGGGCAGTCATCAGGCACGTAACGCAAAAAGTTTTTTTTATTTCTTTACAATGCATTCCGGAATCTTCGTGCGTTAATGGCTGCTCAGGTAAACATCTAACGAAGAATATTTGACATCACAACGAAGTGAAAATATTGACGCAGTCATTTATATAGAGCATTATTAGATTAAATATTGAGCATTGAAGTTAATCGAAGTCCTCTAGAATTTGTAAATATTGGATATACTGAAGCTGATGCGGGTCTCGAATATCTAAGTGCCAATTTTTGCAACCCAATGTTGAATATAACCTAACATTCTTCAATCATTTGCGCCACAAAACCAGAATCACCTCCAGTAGAGGTACCATCAATTGCAGCGCCGGCTACAGGTCAAGTATATGCAAACAAGAATATCCTCTGGAAAATATATTGCCACATTTCGGGTCGACCGATACACGTGTTTTCAACAAGCCTTATAAAAGTAATTAAGAGAATTCACGTACATCATTAAGGATTGGTGAGCACGCTGGTAATAAAGGAAAGAATAGTTCAGAGAACGGAGGTTGAGCAGAAAGAAGTCCGTCGTCGGTCATAGCCTACTCTTCACGAACAGCACTATCTTGTTCTCCACATTTCTTCCAAAGAACGATATATCACACTAGAAGTGCTCTCGATATGGCACGCAAGTAGGGATCGGGATCCCAAAGGATACTTTCCGCGAGTGACAGAACTGGGACCCGAGGATGGAAAGTCACCACGCTAGCCAACTCACGTGCACAAACTGCAACAATATTATTAGATCCGTCTTTTTAGGCATTCCTGAGGATTAGGCCTTCCTTTTTGAGGGACTTCCCAAAGAAAGATGAGACCTCGAGCCAAATACCATAACCACTACAATTCTAACTCGGGCCTGCGAGACGAAGAATAGGCAGCCTAGCCTCCATACCAAGCCGATGCTCTTTTAACAAGTTTTCCGGGAAATACCAAATATAACCCTCACGCTTTTGAGAGAAAAAGTCTTTATATCAAGAGGGCATTTCAGAAAAATTATAGCCTCTTGGGGCGGCGGGCACAGGTGGAGTAGGTAGGGGTCTGCATTCAGCACGATAGGGGAATGGCACAAGTGCCGAGAATACTCTCTCCCCGGGGCGCCGTCAGGTCGAGGAAGGGGAGGAGTTAGATTGAGGCGGCGTCAAGAGGCACAAAAGTGAGGGAGTTGACTGAAGGAAATTGGATGGCTATGCCTGTGGGAAGCGGGACAGAAAGGGCGGCTCAGATGATTACGCATGCATCCTGTACAAATTCTACTGCCAAGTTGCATCTACATCAATTAAGTAAACTTCAAGAACGTCAAAGTTGGGCAGCATGGGTGGAATTTTCACATAAATAAGCACTAGCGAAATATCATTTTAACTAGAAATCAATGAATTTGGTCTCACTTTAAAGAAAAATATCTAACCCTTCTAATAAAACCAAAAATTCACCCCCTTACCACCTTACTTTCGGAGATATTTGCCAAAATTTACCAGCCCTTTTACATGGGAAATGTTACGTGTATGCACTCCAGAGAGATCTTATTAACAAAATGAGGAATTTCTAACACTTAGATGTCGTAAAAGAATAACAGCGTGTAGTTTGTGTATTTTCTCAACTTTTTTTCAAAATTAATCATATTGTCACCGCAGTAGGTTCTTGGGTATCACAAAAAACCTTCCATTTTGATGGAGTTTCAAACGCACGGCGCGAAAAAAATGAGTCAAGTGAAAGACTTATTTACATATTTTCATTTAATTACTTACAATTTCTGTCATATAAAACTATATTATTGCACCATTATTAATACAATATTTAATTGGTGTCTTACAGCAGTTGAAATTAAAACGTATACTTCGAATATGGTCTCTATTATGACTAGGAAACTATCTCGCTCGGACTACCTTAAGACGTAGGGACTGATTGACCCACACCCAGGGACTGGGTTCAAATCCCGTCAGTGGCGCAGCTTTGTAAGCACATTACCGTTCAACATTTCTGAAGCCATGAGAACTGTGGAGAGCACTTCAAACACTTTGTCCGTCAAACGAGAAGCTAAACTGTTGATACCTCTGCGCCTTCCGTTAACATCAGACTAAGGATGGCGCCAGTTTCACTCCAACCTTCATCTTCTCCCAGTGTAATCCCTTCCTCATCAGCCTACGCACCAATCCTTAATGTGACAGGAGCGGTAATCGTGACTAATGGAGTCCTGATTTTAATACTTTTTCAAGTTAAGTATAAATAAAATAATAGGACCCCAAATTCATTTACGTACAGATTTCTGCGCGGTCGAACTCACCATACGAGCAGTGATGGCAATGATACAAGAATTATATTTTACATTTTAGTCTTAGAGCAGAAAATGACATGGGCTAGTGATAGTTTTCGGCGCTGTACTCAAAATGTGGGCAAATATTATATTTAAATATGTTTTTTCGAAACTTTGACACGGCGTGACAGCTTGCCATTTGCTAGCAACATTATCATAATACGAAAAGTAATTTAAATGAAAATTTGTGCGTACGTAATCGAATTATTTAAAAAAAGATATCTAATCTGCCATGATACTACGTGTTCAAATACCATATTGTTAAAAAAAAACAGATTCAGTAAGATACAAGTTTTTCACTCTTATCAACAGATAACACTAATAAGGGCACTTCAGTTACGAACGCGGGTGAGGTCATAGTTTCATATAAATCTGTTTACAGGCAAAAATCGCTCCAGCCATCTGAATGGCGAAAATTACCTCAGTCGGTGGTTGTCTCCCCAAAAAATAAAACAATCCAATCGAATCTCGAGACAGAATCATCATCGATTCTTTCCCTCGAATCGCTCCACTCTATCTGCACCGAAGGCGAGGTGATGGGGGAGGTGGTAATAGAAGGCGTAAAAAACACAACACTAGGATATCGAGGGTAACGGGGGTTGGGGAGAATCGGTGACGGCTGAGGGTGTGGAGGGAAGAAGAATCGGATCGGAGAGGGGAAATAAGTGGCGAGGGGAGTAGGGTGAGAGAGGGAGTGGGTGGGAAGGTGGGTGGAGATAAAATTCGGAATCCCTGGCGAGACGAGATTCGGGGATATTGGCAGGAGGTCGAGAGCGGGTACGGGAGGAGGATGAGGGAAGCTGGAATACTAAAGGAACGCAGGAAATGGAGGGAAATCCAGAGATAGTTCCGTTCGAGCGCGACGCATTTTTATTCCGACGAAACAAACCTCACGTCCTTCCCCACCTCCCTCAAGGTAGTTGGAGAAAGTTATTCTCCAGTCATAATAGAGACCATTTTCCAATTAAATATGAAAATGCATGCAGTTTTTAAGTACCATGAGGTAAACGTAAAAATACAAATGACACCAACACTTGAATGATGTGACAGAACATCTCAGCAATGAACAATATGTACAGCCATACCTCGGTACTGCGAACTACAAAAGGGAGCTATCAGTCCGTTAAAGTCGATGGTCCGTAGGTAACAACACAAAACTTAGGTTACGAAAGGAGTGGCTAATATTAAAAATTATACTACGAAAGATAAGAGGAATTAATACAGTACCTTAATTGTAATCGAGCACTTTACTCAACCGAACGGTGTCAAAAACCGGTACACTAAAAATAAATACACTACATAACACCACACTACAGCTCCATCCCTAGCGCGCGGGACACTCTTCGACTTCACCAAAACTTATTTGTTTTGAACCGTCAGCAGAAAAAGTCTTCGCAACCGAAGGTTTTTTTGTGATTTTTAAAGATAAGACTCAAGGTTGCCAATTTATCAAATCTTCAATGAGGGAACATACAAAAAATACATGTTTGTTACCATATTTCCATTATTTCCGTTACCATATTATGTCTCCCTGGAGCGCCCATCCGGACACCATGGAAATGGTACATCCCAATCAAACCAGGCTCCATTTATTTTAGAAAAATCTCGATAAGTATTGCAAATGGCTGAAAAACAGATTAGATGTACTACAAACACGACCAAGTTCATTAATAGAATTTTATGGGTACTTCATGAGATTTATATGCAATCACTCATCGAAAAGAAAGGAGCTTTGAGATAAGCAATCGAAATCGGTAATTTAAGATCGAAAAAACCTCACTTGAAATAGGTTTAATACGCTTCAAATGCCAGCATTTTACTAACAGAAAAAAATAATTGCATTGGTGTGGTGGTTATAGAATTGTCTTTTATCCCGAGGACTCCTATTCGAATCTCAGCAGGACGGAGATTGTTCAGTCGATCTCACGGGACTTCTGACACGCTATTTAACCAGTCGTTTTCCATACGCAAATTTTCAATCTTCAAATAATACGTTCCGAATTCACGGCATAGAGCTCCTGGGTAGTGACATGGGAGATATCCACGATAGAGTCAAATGACATTCACGCTCTGACCACTGGTTACTGCGGTGTTTGTTTTTCTTTTTTCAATTTTTAACATTGAAATGAACTTCAAATTAACGCAAACTGGCTCGGTACCTCACTCTGTAAATTTAACTATTCACATTCAGGGGACTATTCTAAAAATACGTTCGAGTGATGGACAAAATAGTATCGAAAACGTTCGCGTTCATGCATGTGTAAAATACACTTATCATGAAAATTATCAGGGGACAACCCCATCCAAATGATTCTTCTCCAAATCTGTTCAGCGTCACAGGTCAAATTATCCAAGGTAAACATGTTACAAGAAAGGTTAAATACCAGCAAAACCAACGCTAACATTGACAGCCTTTATACTAACATATTTCAACAAACAAATTGTGTTGTAAAAGGGTTAATGTGGAGGCCAATAGAGGTCAATGGGTACACAATTATTGCTAGCGCCAACAGTGGTGAGCTCTTAAGTTAATTTGAACAAAACGCAGAGCAGATTTTTCATTTTTGTCATAAACCGAGCCTGATGGGAAGAGAGCACTTTCCCTCGCCCTCTCCTCGCGTGAGCCGCTCCCATCACACTAATGGATGGCTTTTCTCTCCGCCTAATAATTGAAGTCCACACAACCAAATGGAAGCGCCCTCCTGCCATTACAATTCCATCCGGTCTACTCGGGTCAAGTAGCTAGCAAGTAATTCAAAGTTTGCGGGTTCAAATATCGTGCGCAGGTAGTGATTAATGGTTCTCATCTGAATGTGCCTTCTGACATCGTATTCGACAACAGCCAATAAATAACTCGCCCAGCAAAATCAACGGGGCGAATAGACAAGCGAGGCGAGTTCATAGAGAGTGAGACTGACAGAATGAAAAACGATGGCTGAAACGTTATACAGTTGGTAAGACTGATTTATAGCGGGAGTGGAAGAGGTAAGGGGAGAGTACAGTCTACCTTCTCACAGTTAATACACTAACTTGTAAATTTCGGAAAAATGTACATAAAATCTGGCCACTAAAGTTCATAACTTCTTGAAAAATTGACGAGGCATCCGAAACTCAGCTCTTCATCGATCACGGGGACAGTAAATTACCTTTCATTCTTAAAATTGCATGCAGTACTTTAGACTCGAAAAGTAATCCCACTTCCGTCATAAATAGGCCTATCTCTATTTTCGAATATTTAAAGAGCGTGATTCAGCGTGATTTCCTACGCAAATATTGAGACTACCACCAGACTAGTTTGAATTGGACTCCTTTCATTTTCCTTCAACGACTGGCTGTTTTCGTATTTGAAGAGCTTCGACGGACGTAACATCATGTTTAGAACATCAGAATCAAAACAGATATGAGACGACTTTCCGAAAGAGGTGATAATCGATGGCGGGAAAAGGGATCGATTGAAGAAACCGAGAAACATATCTCACGATTTTCGGGGCCTAAATACTCCATCGAAATACTCGATAAAACTCATAAACGCAAGGTTAAAACAAATATTTTCAGTACTAACATAAGAGCGCCTGAGGTCCTCGCCACAAATAGATGATTAAATATCCACATAATGGACAGGGTGTTTATAATTTCCTTTCAATTTACAATGCTTGCGGCAAGTGGCGTAGTGACAGCGGCGCTGATTTACCTGGTTCAGAATATAAACCCACCTTCCCAAGAATTTTCTAAGCAAAATGAAGTAACAATTTTGCCTAATTGGTCCCAACCTCTTCCTTCCATCCCCACCCAAACCCAACCCCGAAACACTTATATTCACCATGGACAGAATTGCCCACTGGTTAACATTCCCTGCTCTAGCCGCCACTTAAGCCATAACCAAGCATGGCGTAACCCGCCCTACTAATTCATTCGCTAAGTACGTTGGAATCGAGATGGCTAACTTCGATTACGCTGTTGTTAGCCGAACAGTCTGCAAAAGATCATGAGTTAACGCTTGACAAAGACATGCCGAGCTCAAAGCATATTCGTCCTCCTCCCAAAGTCACCCATCCATCCATCGCATATGTACAACGTTGTCCTCTTCGGCACCAGCGTCGCCTGTCCCCTTCCCGCCACCCACAAATCCCCGCTGCCTTCTCGTGGAGTATTCAACGGACGACTCCGATCGGATCTCGGAGGAAAGAAAACAAGATTATTGGGAGGAGGAAATGAAAGTTTCCCTCGTTGGGAACAAGAGGCAGAAACAGTGCCTTACCCGTCGGGAGGGAGGAGACACGTGCGTTCCATTCCAAAAACAGGAAGAGGCAGAGGGAAGGGAGGGGTTACCATTCCATTGCAGTACGAAAAGCGAAACGAAAAAGACGAGAAATAAACGAAAATTGGGTTGCCTAATGGATGCGTAAACAGCCTTTTATCCCTCAGCCTCGAATACACTTATTTGGTCATGCCCTCTGTCAGCCTCCGTAAGTAACAAATTCAAAAAATAGCAATTTAACCAAATAGTGCTTCGCTTCAATGCTGTTCTACCTCCGAGGTAAACTTCCCCAGCACGCAGCCACACATCAACAGCCCATAAGCTTCACATAAGCTGTACTTTAAACTTTCAGTACTCACAGAAACAACTCTTACACGGATTACACAGCTCAACTCCTATTAGAAAGATATATGTAATAGCTAGTCCATTGGTTTTCTCGCCACCAGGGCCCCTTGGACGGAGACGGCGGCCGGGAGGGGGGGGACGGGGTCAACCGCCGCCCTCTAACTTCGTCCCCCACGGCGAGCAAGGCGGACGACACCACCATCATCACTGCGAGTACAGCAGCACCAGCTGCCGAGGATCTCTCCTCACGGGAGGGACGACACAGCCGCGGCGGAGGCGGCGGGCGACGGCGACCACGACGGCCGTGGTGATCCACCTGCTGCTGGCGGCCGCCCTGGCAAGGGAAGCCGCGGGCGCCAGCGGCGGCTCCTCCTCGCCCTCCCTCCGCACCTACGCCTCCTCCTCCGCGTCATCCGGCTCGTCATCAACTTATTCCCAGTGTCCCACTCACGCCGAGATCCAACCCTGCGCCTGCACCGTCAAGAAGAACGGCCTGGACCTCATCTGCGAGTTCACGGACGCCTCCAAGATCAGCCGCGCGATGGACGCGCTCAAGGGCCGCCAGGGAGTGGTGCTCTACTACCTCAAGCTGCGCCACAACCTTCTCCCCAAGCTGCAGGCGTTCGTGTTCCTGGGGCTGGACATCCGCCACCTGACTATCCACAACAGTAGCCTGGCCGTGGTCGAGGAGGCGGCCCTCTCGTCCGTGGGTCGGCACCTCACGCAGCTCGACCTCTCGCAGAACGCCCTAGGCAGCGTGCCGTCGCCTGCCCTCCGCTCCCTACACCACCTCATTATCCTCAACCTCAACCACAACCGCATTTCCTCCCTGAGAGCCGGGGCCTTCCAGGGGCTCGATACCCTCGAGATCCTCACGCTTTATGCCAACAAGCTCACCATCATCGAACCAGGGGCATTCAAGGGACCTGACAAGTGAGTACCTACCTACATCAGTTAAACCTGGCCAGATCAGGTAAAAAGATGTCAAATCTTTTTTTTTTCAAGTGTTCTACCAGTTAAAGGTAGGTTTTGTTGAAAGTCAGAGCAACTCCTGAGTTTCTACACTTTCAAGGGCTCATCTACTTTAGGTATTTCCTTTTTCGCCTTAGCATAGAATCTACCCTTCTTCATCCCATACATAAAACATATTCTCTTTCTCCCTCTTGCCCATTTGCTCAATATTATCCCCTCAATCACGGATTAGGACAGCCCTTTACCACGTATTACCGCCTCCTTGCCTTATTTCAAATCTGATTTATATGAAGCTGACCCGAGCGAGTTTTTCAACGCTCAATTTGTGGATAAAAAAGTTGACATTTTCAACATAATAGTAATGAAATTTCTAGATATTTAATCGTTTAGAAAATTAATTGAGCCAAAACGACATATTGCCCCATGGTTAACCCCTGTAATTAGATTCAACGTCACTAAGGTATAATCTTCACAGATACGTATTTCCAGAAAACTCTTTTCCATCAGCATCACGTGCAATACAGTGTGGTTTGTAATTAAGAACAGCACCTAATTCATGCTAACAAACAGAAATACTACAATACTACATTTTCTGGAAAATGGAACATGAAGTCTATTTGGCAGGAGCTGGGGCGCCTTTGTCTTGGAAAGGCTAGGTGTTCTCCACCCAAAATGAAGTTCCCCTTGGATGATCTAAACAGCTATTTCCTTACACCTACCTTGAAGGATGAAAATTTGGTCGGAAGCTACAATGACATCCATTCTTCTAAAACTGAAAACAGACTTACTTCATTTGATTGTGCATTTTTCTCTGTTTCTGACAGCACAAGGCTTTACTTCCCTCACTTCACTCCTGAAATGCTTTGAAGTGAAAGATTTTAAATAAAATAAAAACATCGTGGTCAATGGAATCAGAGCTTAAATTCTAAAACCTATTCCCCCTGCCATAATTCCAATGATACTTGACATATATAACAGCTCACTCAATTGCTCTATATTTCCTACTTTATGGAAATCTGCTGTAGTTTGACCCATTATGAAAACAACTATGTACACCCAAAGAAATGTCTGACTTCAGACGCAGAGCCCTTTTATGTTCTCTTTCCAAACCTCTTGAGCGCTTAGTTCATACAGTTACAGCGGAATATCTTACATGGCAAGAGTTCTTTGATGAGTAACAATGAGGTTTTTGTAAACATTATAGCACTCAATCAGCTCTGATAAAGGTAACTGATGACATTCACCAATCTATAGACCATCTGACCGAAAACTGATTAAAACTAAATCCATATCAGATGGAGTCAATAATTTTTTGGGGAGTGCTCCCAATGTAAATATGCTGCTCTCAAGAGATCTCCCTGAAATAAATGTTCTCAATATCCCAATAAACTACTCAAATACAGTAAAAAGCCTGGGTGTTTATCAAGGTAGCACCTTAATCTGGCACAAGCAAGTTAATGCTGCCTCAAATAAAGTGCACAAAACACTAAATGTGAAGAAATATTTCAGGCACCAAATCCTGATATCATTATATCAGAGGCTGGTTCAGACTTTGGTATATCCACTTAGTATACTATTGGTCTGTCATTTACTCTGATGAGAATACAGAAAAAAACACTAAATTGCAAGGACTCCAGCCAAACTACTCCATTTTCTAAAGATAATCCTGATTTCCTTCACTAAGAAAAATCAGTTGGAAATTGCTACAGACTTGCTAACATGGTTTATTAATATACATTGCTAACAATCACATGATACTTGCCTGACTCCTTTGCCTTTCTAGAGTTACAAAAACCATTCTAATCAAAGAACAAGAACAAAAATTTTCAAAACCTTCTCCTAATAATCTAACAAGTGCTGCAATGATCGTAGTCTGAGGAATAAGACAAGCATATGTAAATCATAAAGAAACTAGGAAATATTCATAATGGTGTAAATAGAGATGGAGTTTGTTGTTTCAACGGCAGGTAAGAAAAGCTCTAAAATTCCTCACTCCCATAGAGTTGAAAAATCATGACCAAAATTTTATTATTCCACTGATTGCTGAGTATTTCTTAACGGCCATATTCAATTGTTTTCAAACTTGTAGAAATGTTGCAGACTCAAATCTCATGGTAAAGCCTAATTTGCATAGAAGTCAGTTATATTTGACAATAGAAGAAATAGCAGTAGAAAAAGTTGTGTTCTCCACACTTCAAAACACCACCAAAAGTATTAATAAACTCAAATAAACACACCTCAAATTTCATCCATTCCTTTCTCTCTTTTCCATGACTGCTCACCATTTTCTACCACAAAGCAGTTTGCTAGGAAATGAATAGAAGTTATTCTACCAAATGACCACATTAAAATATTTCCATTCTATTTCACAGGAAACTAAAGAGGCTGAATATTGGAGCCAATGATTTAACAAGTGTTCCCACTGAGGCTCTTAAAACGCTGGACACACTCAAGAAGTTGGAAATGCAAGAGAATAAGATCTCGGAAATCGCTGAAGGGGACTTCACGGGTATGAAAAGTCAATGATCAGGTCAAGAATAAACTGCTCTCCTGATTCAGTCCCTGTTGAGCATCCAAAAAATACCTAGCACCACCAAAGAAAAAAACCAGTAACCACTCCCTCATTATAAATGCTATGCACTGAATATTACTGGCATACATCGTAGGAAACAAGTTTGCATCTTATTAAAGGGTAGATATGCATCTCAGGTTAATAAGTAGATCATAATTACTGAATGGAAAAAATCTGGATCCAACAAGACACAATTCTCGGCTCCCTGTACTCATTCTTTCATTTAGCATAATTTTACTTCAGGATGAAATCCTATGATGCATGAAGATGTTTTCTTGAAGCATATGTAACAATATTACAAAAAAATCAACAGTAATTCATTGTGAAAACCACTTTACCATAAACTACATCAAACTGGTGAAGATTCAAATTGTTAATAAAGCCATTCCATTAAGACTGCCAAGTAATACACCAACTGAAGTGATTTGTAAAAATAAATTTGACACCCCACTGGTCAGTTCATAGGTCGATAATTTGTTGCAGAATCTAGATTTCGATGCCTGGCACCATTTTCAGGTTATCACTGTCAGTGAGCTAAAGATGGTGCTAAGCATCAAAATCTGGATGCTGCAATAAATTATTGACCTATGAACTGATCAGTGGGGTGTAAAAGTTATTTTTACTAATCAACATGGAACTCCATAAAGTTGATCAGAGTTAAATTTCATCTACCAACTGAAATACTTCAGGAGTTACCTTCATCTCTTCTGAACTAATGGCAAGATATATTTCCCTTCATATATGGATGAGAAATAATGATTAAAGTCAATTCACACTAGATTACTGACATTTAAAATTTGTAATCCATTTCTATAAAAGAAATATGTGTACAAAATTTGTATATTAACAATTGTTCAGCCACAGTAATTCTTTCCCACTAACAAGATTTTTAGAAAAGTCTAACACCTACATTTAATGGCCTCAGCAAAAGGCAAATACTGGGAGGATAAAATTATAATGGCTTACACAAAAATATTTCTTATAATATTCCTCTTTCTCTAGGTCTACATGGACTGGATTCTCTTTGTCTGGCCCACAACAGACTCTTACAGGTCCCTGCTGGGGCCTTTGCAGGCCTCTCAGTCCTAAATTCATTGGAGTTGGAGGGAAACCAACTTAGCTACATCCACCCAGATGCATTTGCAGGCTTGGAAGGTGAGTGTGACACAAAAGCCATATACAAATCTCCAATGAGCATAAAGATGCTAGATGCAGGCCTGGTCAAGTGTAAGGGGTTTCTTTCTTGACAATATGCATAATAAGCCTCAGCTGAGGCTACATGCTTGGGGATATCAACTTCAACATTCAGATAAGCTTCAGTTGTGTCAAGAGGAGAGAAGGTTTGTTCACAGTCACCCACCAATAGTTCATGCATGCTCTTTCTCAATGAACCACTTTTTCAGTTATATCTAATATGTAAAATTACTAATCAAAATATGTACACAGTAACTACAAATATATCAGTCTCCTGTTATAAAATTCACATAATAATGAGTCTTGTGGGATTCCTGTAGCATCTAATTCATTAAAAGCAAAAAAAATCCAGACAAAAATTCTACCTTTTCAATGAAAAGTATTAATAGCTTCACACTCAATAAATATTAAAGTGGAAAAACTTTCCAAATTGATTCATAAAATTAATCAATTAGCAATAGCATGCCATTTTTATTTCCCGAAAATTCTTTATTCTGTAATATATATATCACCTACATTTCATGTATGTTTCCTTGTATGTAATTGGGTGTATTTCCCAAGTTGTTGAGCAGCTGTGGCTTTCAGAACCTACTTAGCAATAGGAAATATGGACTCTCAACCTCTTCATGCAAAACATGGATCATTGGCTGATCATGCTGGAAAAGTTTTGAAAATATTTCAAATACTTTAGCACTATACAGGACAAAGGTTATCTCTGCAAGGAAGGTTTTATTCTAAAGGGCAATAGCAATAGCCTGATAACACTAGGATGCAAGGAGCTTTTCAACATCTTTGCCTTTCTGACAGGGTAAAACTTAATAATATGAATAGAAAACAGTGAAAAAAGATAGATGTTTTTCAAAATAGTGAGAAAAGTGACCTGGTTTTCGAATAAGCAAGTAAAAGTGAGAAAAATGAGTCAGTGGAAGCCCTGCTGAGTGTAGAGCCTCTAAGGCTGCATTAAGGGAAACAGAAGAATTCAAGTTTCACAAAATTTAGACACAGCAGATTACATATGTATGGACAAAAACAAAAATGGGGAATTTACTGTCAAATAGATAAGTAGAACGATTCTTCCTTTCTAAGCCTAAATTAAAATTACTGTAAAAAAAGCAAATTTAGACACCGGTTCTACAAAAACATATGTACATAACTTTTTTCCCTCAATAACTTTTCTCCAATTGTAAATGCCTACATGGATGGTACCTAGGTGACTGTGACTCATTAAATATATAAGTATATGGCCAGTAGTAATCTAAAAATAATTAATGCAAATAATCATTTAAGCATGATGCATCTTTAAGGTTGAGGACCTTTCATTATCATAAGCTAGTAATTAATAACATTAACATAAGCTATCATAAGCTAGATAATTAATCATAAGCTAGCAATAGATTAGGAACTATGCTGAGTAATGTAAGGAAGTAATAATTTTCTATTCACAGAAAACTTACAATATCTTCGGCTAGGAGATAATAAGTTACATGCAATTCCAAGTGATGCCTTGAGACGTTTGCATCGCCTGAGGACACTTGATCTCCGAACGAATAACATTTCAGTGGTGCCAGAGGATGCATTCAATGGGTTTGGAGACACCATCACATTCCTTAATCTCCAAAAGAATAGGTAAGGTCATTTGGCTTTAGAGTCATTAGCCCAAAATTCCTATTAAGACATGTATTCATACAAAAAAATCAATTATGTAGCAAAATCATTATCTCCATCTCAATTTAACTCAAGGCAGGCAAACTAGGAAAAATTTTGTCAACAACAATAAATTGTCAATATGTTCATGGCTTTGCTTCCAGTTGACTCTCAAGTAAAAACTTTTTGAGGCCAGGACAATTGAAAATACATATGTATAATTTTAAGAGAGTGGAAATACAAAGGTTAACGTCATCAACTCTCACTGTTATAACATGATAAAGTATTATCACAAGATAATAACAAATCTAACTCCATTGCCCAGTTGTTCTTTGGATTAATCAAATTATTTGCTTATCTTTTTTAGTTTGTTTGCATTCAATAGAGAGCATCATTTTTATTCATTTTGACAATGGTTGATAATCATAAGGACATGATACAACCCACAAGTTGAAAAAGACAAAATAATACCTTGGAATAGCATGTTTAAAAGAAAGATATAACTTTTTTCTTCATGGCATTCATTGGCTATCATTTCACGAAGTAGAGTACACTAGAAAAAAATCTACCAAGGCCCCCTCTTGAGTATGAACACTACCCCAAATAGAGAACTTAACACTGACATGTCATAGCTTTCAATCACAGCAATGTACGTAGATGGAAAAGAATGGAATATGTACATGTGATAAAATTCTATTACCCTCTGAACAACTACTTCTGAGCTCTTCAGGGAGTTACATGACCTATTATGTCCATGAAGTTCCTGAAAGACCGGAAGACCTGAATCCTCCACATCTCCCAAGTTTTCATTAAAACTCCAGCAGTGCATAAAATCCACGATTTGAAAAATTCAAAAACCTTGAAACATCCAAATGAAGCAATTAAGAAGCCAACTCCAAACTTTTCTTCCCCTTCAATGACTGAAGGACTCAAGTTCCTGATACTCTGTAATACAAAGCATCCTTTTCTCTAAATGAAGATCCAAAGATTAAGGACAATTATCATAATTAATTCTATCCTTTTGACAAAAAACTAATATTGGTTGGCAGAACTCTTCTGCAAATGTAGATAGTACAGCAACCAATTCCACTCTAGAAATGATCGAAGTATTTTTCTAAGTTGCTCCACTAGTTATAGTGTAATTCCTCCTACTTTTATCTTAAACTTCACCTTCTTTTATAATAGTTAAAAACTCATAGCCATTGTTTTCTTAAAATTATTCCTTATCGCAAATGACATTCCAAAACACATCATTCAACAATTGTAATCCCTCCATAGACTGTCTAATTAACACTTGGTAAGCTACAAGTCTCACTGACATTATATATTCTACCCCTCCTAACACATCTCGTTCATGGTCCTTCCATGCCTCACTCCAACTCAGCCCTTCCTCTCAATACTAATACTGAACAGCACTGCTACTTAGAAAGGACCTTGCCTCACAATCTGCCCTGTCATTGCTCACCCTGGTTCTCCCGCCAATTTATCATGATAATATTTCATACCCCCCTCCACCAAACCTCTCCACACCAATTATTCAGGGCTTAGTAAAAACTGATCTCTAATTTCAGACCTCTAGTTAGTAATTTGTACTAATAGTAGTACTAATAATTTGAGTTTCCTCAAACTCAGATCTCCAAGCCAGCAAAGGATAATTCTGATCATCTTTCCCTTCCTCCACAATATGGGCATATATCATTACAAAACATTTCATATTACTTGCAGCATTAAAACATTGCCAGCAATGACATTTGAAAACCTCAACTCCTTGGAAACCCTTAGCCTTCAAAACAACAAGCTTGAACATCTACCAGACGAAGTAATGGAAGCAGTTATGGACACACTGAGGGTCATTGACCTCATGGGTAAGTTTTACAATTCAAAGAGTGAAAATAATTAATAAATAATTTCTTCTCCAATAATTCAAAACTGCCAATGTAATGATTCTCCTAAATAAATAAATGTTGAATATTCGATAGAGATGGGATGAATAGTGATTTTCTCGAAATCGAATTATAATCACAAGCCTTGAATACTTGAATATTTGAATATTATATTTGCTAATAATTTATTAAATATTTTCTGAAAAATTGGCCTCTTATCCATTTTTGAACAAAGCTATAGCATAGAGTAAACATAATAAAATCAGTGAAATAATATACAATAAAATCATTCCGAACTAACTCTGGAGGGCAATTTATTTGTTGAGGAGCATTAAGAAATATGAGCAAGAAAGCTATTTTAGAGGATTATATTTTTAATTTTTTCAAAATATTTGGTCGTATGAAATCATTTATTCCACATCTGATTTGTACTGTACTAAGGATATTGTGCACTTACGAAAGAGTGGCATTAGGATTAGTACAAAAATATTCAGCAGACAATATAGCAAGCCATTACTTATTCAACAGAAAATTCTGCTTTAACTCGGTGCAATTGTTATGCTTTGATTTACAGTACAAATAATGATATGATTTCCAATTCAGGAATAATGTTAAATGAAACAACGCCAATTTAATGGACAGATCTTTATACCAAATTATATGTTGTTAATATCATTCACTATCCATGAAGTAATGCCACAGACAGATTTCAATAAGCATCCACTTGGTAAACACGCCAGATTTTTAGCTATTTTGAGTACCTATTTAAGAATTTTGTCATTGTTTGGATATTCGATTCGGCGTGCATACAGACCACCCACGTAACTTCCCAACGCGTCATTTTCAAAGTGGGCACACGTACTGCAGGACATAACATTCGCCATATCTTCCATGTGTTTGACTGAATAACCCACCATTTTTATTTTTGGTATGTAAAGTTTATTGTAAAATATATATTTGAACATAAAGTCCGTGGGAAAGCATCGCTCATCTTAATCACTATAAGTAGCAACATTTTCACATCGTTTTTGTTACTCCACTGTGCTGTAGTTGTGCGCCACAAATAAAATTCAAACTGTCGGCTTACAGCCATTTGCCTTGGCTGTTTGAAAAAATTAAGTTCCACCCTTTCTAATTAGTTTAGGAGTTATTTGGCCCTAAATATGGACTAAAATTTAAAAAATTAAAAAAAAGAAAGTCGTCTTCAGAAAATTTGACAAGACAACCAAGAGTTAATAGAAAGCGCAGTGTTGTCTTCTTATGACAAAAATATCGTTATATTTAAAATATTACCTCTAGATGGACATTCATTTGAGCTGAAGTTCGGAACCGCGGCGGAACCATTTTAAGCTAACTTGTGACATTCGAAGTGCCATAACTTTCACATTTTTAATTACTAAAAGCTTAGATATAAGGCAAATCGACCTTCCTTATTATATTCTCCCTTGATGCCAAAAATCGTGAAAGTCGGAGGTGGTTGATCCATAGCCTCGGTTGAGTTTGTGTGGAATCGCATCACAGTGTCAAATCTATAGGTAGCAAAATGTGAAGCAGATCGAAGATATTACCCTAACTCTCTTCGATACTTACTTTCTAGGACACTTTCCTTCTAAATATCCGCGAAATTTGGTCTACCGCTTAAACAGTAACATGGATTTTATCGGCTACCATAACTTCTTGAAGAGCTATTATTGGCGAAACAATGGAAGATAAATAATGGAATTCAAAGTTTCCGCCGTTTGGGATGGCAAGCTCGCAACTTTCGAATCAGGTCGAGTAACGTGAATGAATTTCCGGTCAGTTTGACGATAAACAAGTGACCGATACGGGAGCAAAAATCCTAAGTATGCAGTAAACCCTTGCGACCCAGCTTAGGGACAGCCCAGAACCTTTCCTCGGCAAGTGATCTCGACCCTCCGCATCATTAGTAGCCCTCCTTGCTGCATGAATTCGTGATTAATTTATTGTATTTGCAACGGTTTTTCGAGGCAATTATTTTTTCACTCTACAAAATTTTTAACTTTATGAAGCGAATTATTTGTTTTTTGTTGAGTCTTAGCAAATTTCAAACGAAATTCTGGCGTTGATAGTAACGGAGTTCTTGTGTGGAAGTGGAACTCTCAATAGTTTGAGCTCTAAATAGAACTCAAAAATTGTTAATATTAACGCTAGAATTTCGTTTAAAATTGTAGAACGCTCAGAATAAAACTAGAAGTTCATTTAAAGGTAAAAGTTTTTGAAGTATACAGCAAATACTTAAAAAAAAAAAAAACAACGTTAACGCTACAATCTTACAGCGGCTTCCTGCTGAGAGAGGGGCTGCTAAGGGTAGGGGGTCGAGCCGAGTGCCTGTGGGAAGGGCACCGTGTCCCGCTGAGTGGGGTTCCAAAACGGGAAAAAGGCATACCTACCTGAGCGATTCGTCGCCACGAGAGAGCTCCGTTGAGAGGAGTACAGAAAATTCTTATGCTACTCGTAGAAGGGAAAGCATTTCCCTTCGAGAGACTTCGGCGCGAAAGGGCTAATTTTGTCCACAACGACGCCGATCCAATTACATAGGTCAAATGACAACAGTAAAGTGAAATGAACAAGTTTCCATTAGCTTTTTTCGTGAAAAACAATTTCCAACAATTAGGCGCGGCGGCAAGTTTATGGTTATTAAAACAATTAAATACTCTAAGTGAAATAAAAGAATGAGAAAATGTTGATTTATCACATCAGCGACCACTCATGTCATGATTTGTCAGGGAATTGACATTCTTTTGCCGTGATAAATTTTATTTCCTGGTGCCATGGCAATCTTTTCAATCTCTAGATTTTCCCGATACAAACTCTTCGGGGTAAACTTGCAGAAAGTTTGCATGAAGCCTGCTACTGCAAAGTTTACTACAAATTAGGTGTGGAGATTTTTACAGCAGCAGACTAAGGGACACAAATATAACCTAAATAGTTAGAGAGCGTAGATTTATACGGGAATATATATAATAAGATAGCGTCGTTCACCCGGCATAAACTCTGAAACATAAACGTCAAATTATTTGGCTAATTGATAAACTACTCCAGATTTGGTAGAAATGGCACATTATATCATCGGCACAATGACGATATTCTTTCGTAATAGCAGCATGACAGAATTAAGTAAGCAATGTTTCACTCAAGAACAAAAACTAAAATCAATAATAAGTATTTGCAACGAAGAATGGTGAGTCCTCGCGGTTCTTCCAGAGCACTCGCGAAGTAATTAGCTCGTCGACTTGCCGAGCATAGCGCCACGGCGCGATATTCGAACTATTCCAATTTCACCCCTCGGCATAAATATTCGAAATTCGAGATCACGAATAATTTCCAGTATACGAGGTATTCGAGTATTCACGGATGGTATTCGTCCATCTCTAATATTCGACACGTTAGTAGTTATCCAGACCAGTTTCAATAGTCTTTTGTCATTTTAAAGAGAAAAATAACACAAGAAAATCTAAATCAATTGGAATATCAAATAATAAATAAAATTTGCATATATGTACATAAAAATAATGAGAAAATTCAATAAGGTACATGTTTGAACCAATAAATTCAATGGGAATACACCAAGCACAAAAGAAACAAAGCACCATACTTGTATTAATTTACAAAAATCAAAAGAAACATATCTGGGGCTGTTTCTCAGGGCTACAAGTCTACAAGTTACAAGTCACGAGACCACTTTCACAAGTCGGACGGGTTACTTAGGTATAACTAACCAAACACTTGTACTAGTCCAAAAAAATGGCGGCCCTGTTCAATACCATACAGAACTAGTATTTTGACGATTACGATAAATTTTGGGCGTGCACCTTGCAGTATTTCCAATTTCAAAGTTAGTGCAAAGTTTTTGGGTTTATACAAATGATTGCACATGAGAGGAAAAGTTATTTAATGTCACAACATACCTTAAAAGATGCAAAGCGAATGCGAGTTATCGGGTAAACCTAACATCACAAGATATAATCGTTTATTTCGCCGTATTTCTAATAGGATGAGCTCTAAATGGTAATCTCTTTAAAATGATCTCAGGGCCCATAAAATTCCCATGGCCCTTAGGTGGGCCCTTTAGGTGGGAGTCTCAGGGCCCTTAGGTGGTTCGCGGTACGCATCGGGTTTTGTGCAGTGGTTTCTTTTTTTACTTTTTTAAATTATTTCCGCTCACGATAGAGAGTTGGAATTTTTTAATTAAATGTCTGAAAGAATGAAGTTGTTAATTCTGTCAATTAATTATCCTTTTCACTTCGTAATTGACTGAAAATTGCGTTTTTAGCTGCAGAAACACATATTTTTCAGTGAAATCAACAATACCATATTCGCTTGACAACCAGATTTCGGTCATTGCTGTCGGAATTCATATTGCTTAGTTGAGCCGATTAGGAATTCTAAGCATTGGAATTTGTGCATCGGTTAATTATTTCGCTTTTTAAAACAACTTTAACTAAAGATATAGAGTTGAAATTCATTTTATCGCATACCCGAAAGCATGATACTACTAAAATTAGTGGTATCATGCCCGAAAGAATGAAGTTTCTCTCTTTTTCAATCGATTTTCTTTTACGCATTTTCCTTGACAACCAAATAAACAAACAAAAATAAACATCAAATCAAATCTTAATTAACGAATCGCCAAGAAACTTTAAGAAGTTGTTGAGTACACTCTTGCGAAGGTTTCGAAGGTTGAAGGTATAAAATTTTTTTAAATATCGCCGCCCCCCTTCCCCCCCCCCCCCAAGGCCCTCTTAATCTTTCGCATACTTTTCGTGCAACAACGCCCGACGGGTAAGCTAATAATCCAAACCTAATTTTTCAAATACGATCTTTATTTTAACCAATGAGAGAGGTTCTTATTTTAACCAATAGAAATTGAGAAACCAATGAATTGTTGTGCGCTCGCCCCTGAAGGTTTCTGAATTATTAAATCCATTTTACATTAGGTGGAGCGCCAGTTGTTTCAAAATATTAGTGTTGGCACGCGAGCTTCGCAAAAAAGCGAGGAGCGGCAATCAAGCAAGCGAAGCAGATCGTTTACGAGTTGCTCAATCACGTGCATCAGAATCAAATTAGTGAGACATAATTTGTTTTAAAAGGTACGTAATTTATTTTTGCGTAAAATATATTTTGGTGCAGTGGTCTCTTTGTCTGATTATTTTAAATTCTTGCATTCGATTTTCGTATACCCTTCACTTTTTCCTAAAATTGTACATTTTAGCTCGAAAATCTTTAATGTTTGTACCGCTTCAGCAAAATAATATTTTATTAACTTGGAAGCCCCAGCATAGGCATGGAATGGAAACTCATGGCATCATTTGTACGTTACAAATTTCTGTGTAGGTACGAGGAATTCATTGGACTGAGTCTAAAAGTCATTTAGGGACCAATTTTGATTCCGGAAAAGATTTGTGGGTCAAACCATGAAAAGTATAAAAATCAGTGGGGAATTCAGGATGGAGTATTTTATTTTTCAAATTTAAGTAGGCAATTGGAGGAATTTTGTACATGCCAATGTTGTACTTTTTTCATGTTCAGGAATCAGCATACTTAGTAAGTTTTACTCAGAATATTTATTGCACGACCAGTTTAGTTTACAAATTTAAGGCTGAAATTATTGAATTTGTTGAGTGTGTACTTTTTATATGTGTGCCTGCTAAGAAAGAAAAAGAGGCAATGCAATGCATGCCGGGCACAGCTAGTTATTAATAACTCTTACAAATCAAGATAGTATGTTCATTTGGTTTTATCTTTATTGAGCCACAATAAATGGTGTTACAACGTAATTTTATAACAAAAATTCAAGATAACATAGCATATGTTGGCGTTAATAACAATTATCGCAACTTACAGTTCGTATTCCCAGTTATTATTGGTTATATTATTCGACATAAATGAAATATTAAGTAATTATTTATTACTTATAAGTTAAAGTGTGACACGTTAGGATATTTAATTATTTTCTCTCGTATGTTGTTGCGTCTTGTATTTCGCCCGATAAACAATTCACCAAGCTCAAATTAGCGCTAATCATTTTCTTTTTTTTTAACAACGAAATATAGGCGCCAGGTATGGTTATTAGCAAAAAGTAAATAACCTACAGAGCTTTTCAAGATATCAAAGAAAGTGGACGAAAAAGTTTTAATCTTGAGATCAATTAAAGAACGTAAAGATATATTGTTCGGCAGTATTTCAGACAGTCTAACAAAAGGCATTTAAGTAAAAAAATGGATTGAGATTAAAGATTTGGCGAAAGAGTTTGGCTTAATATCTGCTATATCGTCAGAGATGTTCTGTGGCAGAATTAAAAAAAAAACCGAAGATGGTTGGTGAAATTATAGTACTTCATAACGCCAATATATTTTTAATTCGCATTCGACTTTCTTCGACATCTTGAAAAGCTCTGTATGTTATTTACTTTTTGCTAATAACCATACCTGGCGCCTATATTTCGTTGTTAAAAAAAAGAAAATGACTAGCGCGTATTTGAGCTTGGTGAATTGTTTATCGGGCGAAATACAAGACGCAACAACATACGAGAGAAAATAATTAAATATCCTAACGTGTCACACTCTTTAACTTATAAGTAATAAATAATTACTTAATATTTCATTTATGTCGAATAATATAACCAATAATAACTGGGAATACGAACTGTAAGTTGCGATAATTGTTATTAACGCCAACATATGCTATGTTATCTTGAATTTTTGTTATAAAATTACGTTGTAACACCATTTATTGTGGCTCAATAAAGATAAAACCAAATGAACATACTATCTTGATTTGTAAGATTTATTAATAATTACCATTTAGAGCTCATCCTATTAGAAATACGGCGAAATAAACGATTATATCTTGTGATGTTAGGTTTACCCGATAACTCGCATTCGCTTTGCATCTTTTAAGGTATGTTGTGACATTAAATAACTTTTCCTCTCATGTGCAATCATTTGTATAAACCCAAAAACTTTGCACTAACTTTGAAATTGGAAATACTGCAAGGTGCACGCCCAAAATTTATCGTAATCGTCAAAATACTAGTTCTGTATGGTATTGAACAGGGCCGCCATTTTTTTGGACTAGTACAAGTGTTTGGTTAGTTATACCTAAGTAACCCGGCCGACTTGTGAAAGTGGTCTCGTGACTTGCAACTTGTAGACTTGTAGCTCTGAGAAACAGCCCCTGGTAAGCATTTAACACAGCACCAACTGTAAGATATAATTTGACAGAATCTACTTCACTCAAAACATATAACTCAATATCTTCTAGACTCATTAATTACTGAGATGCAAATACCAATTTGGTTAGTTTTTTAGCTAGCATAACAATAACTAATGCAGTTAAGAGTTAACACACTATAGTATTATGCATACTAATACAGCATCTCTACCTACAAATAACTGGAAAAGTCATTGAAATTATTATTTTTACATCAACAATTGCACATATTTTTACTGATTTATATATTTGGAGGTTACATGCCTGAAAATTTCAACTGTTCAGTTCAACCATGGTACTTTCCTCATCATTCAGTACCCAAGTAAAACAACTGTAAAAATGGAAGACAAACCTATCCCAGTGATTGTAATGCATGGAGAATGCTAAATTTTGGTGGCCTACATCAGAGCTTCAAGGCCAGTTGAAATAGTGCATGCACTTACTTGAGTTAAGACATGAACACTTGTGCAAACACAATTGCAGAATTCAAATGGAAAATTTTCAGCACAAGAGTTCCATCATTCATGAGCAAGTCAATGAGGTTAGGCACTTAATTTTTTGAAAGACTTGCATTCATGCATGAATCCCAGAATGTTCATTCATTGGGTAAACATTAAAGGGACTTTTTGCCTTCGGGAGTTTGGATTGGAAGCAAAATGAGTCATATTTAAATGAAAATGAATGATTTTGTTTCTAATCAATTTCCATTTCCCAGACAACCCACTACAGTGCAGCTGTGACCTACGCTGGTACATGGACTGGATAAAGAGCCTCCGAGACAAGGACGATGAGATGATGCAGAAGAAGCGGATGGTGTGTACGATCATACACGAGCACCGGGAATATTCGTTGAGGGACCTGCCCCTCGAGCGCATGGACTGCGCCACCTCCCCATCCTCCTCCTCTTCCTCCTCCTCCTCTGCCTCCCGTTCCTCCTCCGCCCCCCCTTCCCTCTCCCTCTTCCTCTCCCCATTTAACCTCCTACGATCCACACCTCTCCTTCCCCTCATCTCCATCCACTCCTCATCCTTCCCCTTCCCACTCCTCCTGGCACTCATGCACGGCGCGAGGTACGCATGAGACCCAGCATAAAAACCTTCCCTAAAGCCAGCCAGACCCTTACCCCAAAACCCAATTGCCCCAACATCCAACCCAAACACCTCTTACTTTCCCCACAGTCTCCATAGCGAACAGTGGAGTGGGGCTGCCGTGCCCCGGTAAGACCAAAACTACAAGTGATCTGAGTTACTCCAACCCAACATTAAAAAGAGAAAAATTGGTTAATTGAGGCAAAATATTATAAATTATACATGGTCACTTGCAAGGTAATCCTCAATCATTGAAAATGTTAAGTGATAAATAAGCACAAAAAGGGGATATTAACCAAACTGACCACAAATCATGAGTAAATTCAATGTATGCAAGAGCTTGGGAGCGAAACAGTCAACTTATGACATGGGGAATGGAACCCAGCAAGATACATGAGCTGTTCACAGAATAAAAGCAAAAATGTCTAGTTCTTATTTCTTGCATGAAAACATGGTATCAAGAGGTTAGGCCAGAAATGCCACTATGCATTCCTTAATGCAATTAGAACCTGATGAAATGCAGAAGATACACTACTTAGGATACCAACAAATAAATGTTAATACAATCACTGTATAGCCATGGAGGCCAACTTTACACAATTAAATAATTATGTGCTTAAGACTGTGAAAAGCTCACGTATGCTAGAAGGGAAACCTCAGATCACTTGGCACCTTACCCATATTTTAGGATTAACCTCAAATTCAACACTTTCACAACATATCCAGTAGTTAAGAAAACAATATTCACAACATTAGGAAGTGAAAAAACATAAGGTAATAGTTACACAATTAATATTAATACAAACATACATATCATTAATGGTTGATGATTTTAAATAGAATGAAATTAAAGTCATTTTTTAACCTAATACATATCACGGGCCGTTCCTACACTGAGAAATTTTATCTTTTTAACTTCAGTACAAGTCACATACGCTTCAAGATGGATTGAAAATATATCATTTCTCTTTTAGTAAGTCTTTATTAAAATAGCTATTATAATAAACTTTGATATATATTTTATTTAAAAGAATATTTCTCTATATCTCAGTAAGGATCTGTCATTTATAAAATACTTTTACAAAATTAAACTAGGCTAACGCATTGTTTTAGAGTCTGATAATTCTAAAAGCAAACATGTAATAACTTAGCACATAAAATCAGGTGCAATCTTTGTAATTTTGGGGGTCTTGAAGTGTCTTTATACAATATTTCAATACTCAGTATTGAAAATGGGGGAAGATTACCACGTAATCACAATTGTTCAAGACAAATTGAAAGATCTTCCTAAAATTACAAGTAAACAACCTAAAGCATATCAAAATTAAGCCGTGCCATGAATACATATCAAATTATACAAGCACAACAAACAATGACTTTAGAAATCACACAAACAGGGAAGTAACTGTCATCTATTTAAATGTTGATTTCACGTTAATTGATGTTTTGAACTAGTGGTGTTAACAATGAACCATTTATTAAGTGTTAATCCAAATATACTATATTCAGGATACTATTTCTTCTATGAAAGTTAAATTGCTGTACTTGAAATTTCTATGTCCTTTTAAGAAAGTTATTATATGTATTAAAAAATCTCCCTGTTACTCCAATTATAACTTAAGTAACGATGCTAGTGTATATTAATGTGCAGTTTGTTTAAATTTTTACTAAAATATTGGCAAAGCTGCAACCAATAATCAGTAATGCCATTAAAAAGACTTAAAAAATGTCTTTTGATATAATTGGCAAAATGCCAAATACTGCTGAAAAGCAGTACAGAACCATGTTTAAACATATCCAAAGTTCTGGGTTGCCTGCCTTTCCGTGGACATCAAATTGTGGCTCACAATTGCGCAATATTTTTATACAATATCTTACAAAATGTCAGGTCGTTATCTAGAGTGCCCACGGAAAGGGCATCCACAGACAAAACCTTTTTGTGAATTTTTTTAACATATGTGATGTGTATACATGTAGTGAAACAAAGACTTAGAAACTATCATAAATTGGTGTCCAATAAATGTAATTACTGCTTATAATAATGCAATGACATGGGTGTAAATGCTTTAATGTTCTGATGTATCTCAATAAACACAATGGACTCAAAATTCGAGAAGTCATTTACAAGACCTTCATATTTCTAGAATAGTCATCACCTAAAGGTTGAGTGATAATTCATTTTTTTCAATCCAAAAATATAGCTAAAAACTTTAACTTTGCGATTTTATAACTGAAGGTGGTGGTGGTATTTCCTATTAGAGGAAAATTATAGTTCTAAATGGAAAAACTTAGTGACAACTTCATGAAAAAGATATTGAGAGCAAATAAGATACAAACTCACACGTAACTCTTTTTAAGGCAAAATATTATCACAACAAAGGTCGACACTTTCCACGCAGATGAGATTTTCATTACAATTTCATGTGACAGCATTCATCTAACTGACCAATCAACACCAATTAAACAAAAAACAACAGTAAAATTTTAAAAAATGATAGTTGAAACAGAGACATCTGCACTGATGCACAGTCACCGCTGACCTGCTGCATGATGAAAACATAGCCGCAGGTACGCTTGGGCTTCCTAGCAGCATATTAAGATATGAGAGACTTATGATTCATATGTGTGATCCACCTCAGCAGAATAGCTCCCATTACTTATATGTATAAATGTATATCATATGTATTGAAGGTGTAAATTCATGAAAATCACTTCCCGTATTCTTGACTGGCCATACATACATGAATTTTCTCCAACACAAGAAAATCCAAAGCTGAGGCAGCTAATCTTGTTGTATCGAATTTCAAAAGGTTCAGCCCAGAAACAAGACAGCATGAGAAAATAAAATAACTAGCAGAAAGAAAACTTATTCAGAAGTACAGAAATTGGAAGTATTATTGAAATTCTAATAGTTAAACAGTAATAAAAATACAAACAATACATGCACCTACTTTTCCTAAAATTCAACTGATAGAGCATGCAAAAGGGAAAAAATACAAGGCTTTCTATCTATTCGACTTATCTATTACAGTTAGAGAAATTTATTTGAGAAACATCTTTTAGATACTGGCTACTCTAAAGAGTGAGGCTACAGATGAATGAGGACTCACCTGGTAAAACTGATAATATCTATGATCATGTGCAGGGGTAGTGAAGGTTAGGATCAACTAACAGTAAAAACAAATAAATAAAGTACTTCATTATGATAAAGGTGCTTTATTAACTCCTTCTAAAACACTACATACAATTCAAATGGTGGGCATTACTGAAAGCAAGAGCACTTAAGTTTTAAAAAGGAGATTAGTTTAACCTAAGGATTAGTTTAACCTTTAAAAAAGGAGATTAGTTTAACCTTATTGAAAACTTTTAACAATGTAAAAACCTAAAAAATAATACCATATGTAATTATGAGACTCTATTAGAGGATAATTAACCTAGATAAAAAGTTGCAAATGAACAATACTTACTTAGCATAAATGACTTAATATTACATAAGACACTAGCTTACCTCCAATCCAGATTTCCAAAGGCAAATCCTCCCATGAAATAGACTGGATATCCATAGAAGATTCAAGACTCCTTTCAGTTGTATTAAACCTGAAATAGATGGAATTTATAAATTAACAATTGGCATCTCAAATAATCTCTAGCTTGTATCACAAACATGATAAACAAATTACCTCAATCAAAAACAAAAACATAAAATTATCAGCAAAAACAAATTTTGAACAATCTCCACGTTTACCAATCGATTTTAGATCAATCTGACTGGATCAGCTCAATGGTAAACGCAACGGGCTAGTGGGCCAACTCGGCCCGCTTGCTCAGCCAGTCTGAGATTTCAGATCGATCTGAACCAGCGGGTCTTTGGTGCTCCTTATTATTATTTTGGTTTTAATTGGGAGACAAAACAATCGTAATTATTTAAGGCATGTGTTGTAACAACTTGTAACAAGAGTGCAGTAAGTGACATAGATGATATCAAAGCACATCACAATCTACCTCCACTGGACAATTTTTTTCACTTGGAATGCAACTGAAAGTTTCCAACTCTGCTTCTTGTTTACACACCAGGTCAATCGATTGTTAACTATCAATATTTTTAGTCCATGTTGGTAAACCAGGCGATCTGAGTCGGCTCAGGTGGAATTTTCAGATTGGTCCGAGTTCAGATTGATCTGAGATCGATTGGTAAACGTATCAATAGACTCCTTTGGAATTGACAATATTCAACCAACCACAACAGGGGAATACAGATATGAACATTGATGCCTAACTAGCCCCATCACTAAGGTCTGACATTCAATTTTAGGTGGAGCCTCAGGTGGCCAATTTGTTTTACTCCCGTCCATGAATCTTTTACTCTAGCCTGAATCGTCATTCAGCACAGATAGAGTACTTAAAAACATGACAACTAAATAACACAAAGCATTCGCTATTTGGTTATGTATAATGGAATATAGCTAAATTAATTGAATTGGCAGGTATAATTATCATTATCTGTTGCAAATATCTTCGTGGATCTGCCAAATCTCCAAATGATATAATAGTCTCCACCCCTCGGGATGAGGTAGGGGTGGGAGCTCTCAGTATTTGTAAAATTTACTATTACAAGAAGAAGGGAAGGGAAGAAATGTGAGAGTTTAAGGGATCTGCCTCCAGTAGGATTGCGCGCAAGTCTGACATTGACCAGCAGACAATACTTAGACATGGCTCACAGCAGGTAGAACATTGGCTGCACAATGCACAGGAGAAGGGGGTGAACACTGCTGAGGCTCGAGGCCCACTGAAAATTTTTCAGGCTACACGGATCCCACTAATGTCCCTCTGACTCAACTCAAGTAATAACCGTGTGGTCGCTCCCCCACTTTGCTTAAGAGATGCTAGGATATTTGAAATGTATAATAGACACTGAATTCTTTCATACAAATCATTAAATTTAAAAAAGATCAACTACTCAATCACTAAGGTTTATAACCACAGCTACTGGTTTTAGTTTCAACTATGGTTTCTCAATTTTGTATGAACTTAAATCTGTTATAAACTTGTCACTTGATGCACACTTTAACTTTCCTACCCACATGCATACATACATTTTTAAAAACAGACACCACTGCACAACTTAAGGCAAGAAGAGGGATTATTCTTGATAATTATTTTAGTATTACCAATGGGAACTGATAATGCACTATGGTTTAACATAGAGATGCCAGCAAAGTAATGGCTGGTAAACCATGAGAACATGGTTTAAGCGGTTAACGTAATCTTCAGGTCATGAGCCTGAAGATGATATTAACCATTTAAGCCATGGTTGTGTAATATTAAAATTAATATTGGAAAAAACAAAGTATAACCCTTTCATTCAAAATGTATCGTAAGTTCCATTTAGTCACACCTAAAAACCACACTCATTCTGAGACTATCCTCCATCTCACCACCACCAGTAACATCTAAACAATACATGAATGTACGATCATATTACAACTGAGAAATATGCACACACACACATGTACATACACAGAACATCTGGCAGTAACTTTATCAATTTACCACCAGGAGTTCATGTCATCTTCACTTACTGATCCATGGATCAAATGCTACAGAAATATAATAGGGATGCAAGGGGACCCAGTGCAAATGTGTGTCAATATTCTAACATAATAGAGCGAAACCTCTCTTTTACACTTTGAAGGGGACAAAGAAAAAAGTGTACATTGCAGGAATGTAAAAATCAAAGGAAATCTTAATTTGCAGGAAACTGAATCACAGTCATGACCAAATGATTTAATATTTTATATCATTTGAATGGTTCATTCCTCAAATCTAGTGGCTTCCTCTAGCTGGTGCAATCAACAGGGAAAAATAAAGTACTTTTATCTTAATTTCAAGTTAACAAGGTGTGCAGAACTCTGATCCAATGACATAAGGATTTTTCTCTAGGGGCCCAAAGTCTTTGCATCAAGGGCATCAATTCGCATTTGTCCTCCTAAATACTTGAAGTCATCCATACCTTAGTAATGGCCACATAGGTTATAGAAAATTAGTTCCTAATGTGGTTTAAATAACTGTGGATTTCTGGACTTCTCTAAAACAAAGGGCTTCCATCTATCACTGCCATATGAACTGGCTTCAGACAAAACAGTGAGGTGAGCACTTCTGTGTCTGTCCCCATGATATGAGTCCCCTTTGAAGTCTTGGGTCTTGTGTGGCAGTATATCATAAGAAAGACCTGCCTCGCCCATCGTAAAATATTGTTTAAGAGCATATAGACAACTTGATTATGCCAAGTTGGACACTTCCCATGAGAAACTGTTTCAGGATATATGGTTTCAGATTCGCAGATGCTGTTTTAACACGACTTCACTTCTGAAATGGCCTCTCCAGTCATGTAATTCTTTAAAGTCATCAACACCTGATTTAGTTGCTGGGTGAAGTGCCATTTCTTTTGAACAAATTCACCTGAATCGGTATGCCGTGCAGTTTTGCAGCAGACTCCACCGAGCAAGTGCACAATCCATGCTAAAATATGATACAAATAAAAATCTTCACTTCAAGATCAAATGCAAGATTGGAACACTAGCATTACACTGTACTACAGGCAGAGATGGGCAGTATCGAAAATACATTTATTTGAAATACGTATTTTAGATACTTATGTAGTTTGTAATATGAATTGAAAATACATTTTCTGAGTGTATTTTGTATTTTATAACGAAAATACATTTAAAGGGTATTTTGTATCTTCAAAATACATCTAAATATAAAATACCTACACATTATTTTCTCTGAGATGTGATGTATGGGTTTGGCAAATGACCATTTAGCAAGATTTTTGCAGCGGGATGTATTCTCGGCTAGCATGCTGACTTCAGGGTGTTGCTGGTATGGAATCTAGGTGTTTGAGCTTTTGATACCACCATATAAATACGTGGTAAAAATATTACAGCCTCTCAATTTATTAGATATTTAATCCAATTGCTAATAGTGTGTACCTGGTGACTCTCAATCAAGTCATCACAAAGAATTTTAAATTTCTAAGTGTAGGGAAAGGATGAATTTTGACAGATTTTAAGCTATCTGGGAATAGCCACGAGTTTAAATTTTACGGAGTCACCCGCAATTCACAATTGTGCGAAATTCCACAGAAAAAAATCAACCGCCCTGACCGGGATTCGAACCCGGATCCCTCAATTTCCGGCCGAGTGCCTTAGCCAGTCAAGCTACGGTTCATATATGTTTATTCTTTAATCATTTACATTGGTTCATAAATGTTTATACTTCCTCCAAGCATGTTAACAATCATCCGTGAGGTGATGCCTCCGCTAATCAGCTGATGGCGAGGACAGGGTGGCGGCGCTCGATGTGGTTGCGCCGGAGGGTGCTGTATCCGGCGGTCTTGTATGTGCAGGCAGCCGTTCGGTCAGGAGAGCAGAAGTTCCAGGATAAAGTGTTGACTCCTGAACTGTTCACGCAACCAGGGGCGCATGGTGGATGGCGCCCCAGCGAGATGTGCAAACCTCACATAAGAGATCAGCCCCTGTTCGACATTTCCTCTATGGAGCCTTGTCTCTATATATCGAGAAATCATCCTGGATAAGATAATTGATTTAACAAAAGGAAAGAGCCGGAAATTCGGGGATAATAACTTGGCGTCGGGGATGACGCCATTCCCGAAAGAATACCAAGTGCGAAAGATCCGACGTATTGCATACCATGCCGCCTGACCCTCGTTGCAACCAAGGAGATGATGTGTGACTGTGTCAACTTTCCAGCAAAGAACGCACCGATCAGAAGCGACGAGTCTGAAACGCTTTTGGGTCTCAAGTGAGGGAATAAGGCCATTAATGACGAAAAACATGAGTGACCCCTGAATTGAAATTTGCTGCACGCCAATTTTTCATTGAGTTAGGTGCGGCCGGGACGGAAGATTCGAGACGGAGTTCCTTTAAGATTAATTTAGCGTAAACTCTTTTTGTCACTAGTGACTCACCGGGGGCCAGCGTTTCAACGATCGTTTGAATTGATCGCTCCGCGGAACGAAACGTTGGGTTCGAGGAAGCCCCGGCGAGTGCGGCCTTGACGAAATCCCTCCACGCGGCCCTGTCATCGGAGAGGGCGCGGACGTGGAGTTTGGAGATGAGAATGTCACATTTCAATTGGATATTCGTTAAGGAAAGTCCACCTTTTTGCGGGGGGGCATACAATTGCTTCCTCGAGACCATCTTACAAGGGGAGTGTCAGATAGCCGGGTCTCAGATGTTATTCAAACTTAGTAGTTGTACAGACCGCTGTATGTGGTTTATGAATCACCCCACATATAGGGTTATATAACCAACAGTTTAAACGAAAATGGCCTTTAAAAATTTCAAAATTCCCTTTTATACGGGCCACCCACATAACTGACAAGCTACGAAAAATTTTAATATTATTAAGAATTATGCTTGAATTGTAAAAATATGAAGACAATATTATAAAATAATTATAGAAAATGGAAATAATGTGCATGAATGAATAATGGAAATACGTCGTGAAAAGATAAGGAAGTGACATAATTATAAGGCTGCCTTCGACCGAAAAAATGAGACTAAGCCTGACGTCGTGTATGCAAATGAAAAATTTGCCTCGCGCAAAAATAATATTTCGAGTAAAAATAAAAAAATCTTGAGCGCATTGTAGGATGCCGTAAAAGATAAACTAAAAAAACAGCGGAAGAAACATACCCCGTATTGGAATCGAACCCGTGTCTCTAGACCGGAGACGAGCAGGTCAGCCACCCGTCCAGCTTGTCAGTTATGTGGGTGGCCCGTCTGAAGGGAATTTTGAAATTTTTAAAGGCCTTTTTTGTTTAAACTATTGGTTATATAACCCTATATGTGGGGTGATTCATGAACTGCATACAGCGGTCTGTGCAACTACTAAGTTTGAATAAAATCTGAGATCCGGCTATCTGACACTCCCCTTGTTAGCATGTCCTGTCCAAACAAAACGGTTTGTGCACATAATGAGTTAGGCATTCGCACGGGAAGGTAGTGGCCATATATGCGCTACGTTCCATATCCTGGGCATAATCAATTGTTCCAAGAGGCGAACGCGTGCAAGGAAGGGGAGTGACGGGAGAGCATATCTCCCAGACACCGCCCGCACCTACTGCACCATCTCCCCCCAGTTCCGATCGAGGGTCCGGTCGAGACAGGTGTCCCACCAAAGGCCCAAGATCTTAATGGGGGAGTAGCAATGGTCCAATTACATACCGACTCCAACAGCAAATTCGCTCCCCCCGTAAGAGGAAGGCATTTGGACTTGGCACGATTCACGAAGAGACCGCCGGTCTCAAAAGACCTGAGAATCCTGTCCGCGATTGCTAACTGGTCGAAGCAGCCAGCGAAGAGCGTCAAGCCATCGGCATACAGCACACCCGTGTAAACTTCGCCAAAGAACGAAGCCCCGACACCTCCTTCCGCCATCGCGCGGATCACTGGGTCCATCGCGAAAGCGAAGAGAAGCATCGAGAGCGGGCATCCCTGGCGAACTGAATTCAGTATGGCAAACGAAGAGGAAACTTCACGATTTAATTTAATTTTTGCTGAAATGTCGGTGTAAAAGATTTTTATCGTACGAATGAAGGCTTCCGGAAAAGCCATTCTGCGAAGTACTGTTAAAATATAATCAATACGTACATAATCGAAAGCCTTAGCCTGGTCCACGGCCAATATTGCAGAAATATTACAGTTCGCGGATTGATTTGCGGATAAGATCACATTACGAATTAGGAAAGAAGCGTCTAGAATAGTGCGCTCCTCCGCGATCGCATATAGGGATTTCGATAAAAGGTGTGAAACGTCATGAAGTCGACGTTTATAAACATAAGATAAAATTTTAAAATCGCAATTTAGTTGCGCGATCGGCCGAAGGTCATCAAACGTCCTCGGCCGACGTTTCTTGGGCAATAGTGTAATCAAGGCGACTCGCGGCCTAAGATCGAGTTCAATACGATCCATAAATGGTCCTAGAATATCCCAATACGCGAGGTAGAACTCGTACGGTAGGCCGTGAGGACCAGGTGATTTTCCGCGGGGGAGTGAGCTGGCAACGGCGTCCAACCCCCCCTCCTCGATTTCACATGTCAACCTATCATGGGCATCAGGGGGTAGGGTGGGAAGACAGTCGGGAAGCGGGGGCGCTTCCTCCTCCCTCCAGGGCCTATATCGCTGATACCTGGACTTATAATGTGCCACGGCGTCCTTTAAGAGGTCGCTTCGAGGGTCCTCCCTATCCTATGTAGCATCATCACTCATCCGTAGTGTGCGTCTGAGTTCAGCTAGCGTGAATGGACCCCAAATTTCGGGATCCAACTCCCTTTGCCATCGTTTCGGGTGGAACCTATCTAATTCCAAATCCAAGATTCTTTTTTTAGGGGCTGCGACTTCCTCAAAAAAAGTGGCCGATCGTAAAGGGATTGCGGAGAGTTCCCAAAGAGCGGAGCGGAGGAACCTGATGCTCTCATCGAGCTCTCGTTTCCACTCATTAGTACACCTCCTTAAGAGTGAGGAGATGCGTCTTTTAAAGACGCCGTCCCACCAGGCACCAATATCTAGATCCGGGCGAACGCTACCGATCAAGTCGATCACGGATGCCCGAATCACGCCACGGAAGTATTCGTCGTCCAACAATTTACAGTCTAAACGCCAAAGAAACGGACAAAACGGGCGCTTAATGGGAGGAGGCGTGTCGAGGGTGGTTCAAACAAACGAGGATCGCCCAATGATCGGACAAGGAGACGGGAAGGGTATCGCAGGAAAGGAGAGAGGGGGCAAGATGAAAAGAAAGGAAAATATAGTCGATCCTCGTGCGGGAGCCGTGTCCGACACGTGAGTACGGAGTCGAATTTGATGCCGAAAGATTAAGTGGCAGTTAAATTTAAGTGGTAATTAAATCTAGGCAGCGAGTGGAGTCTATTAACAGACTAAACGCCCGGCTTGGACGATAGTTCAAACGATCACGATTAGATTCGGAATCCTCCCGACGGTAAATGGCATTTAAGTCCCATCCAAGGATGGCCTTCCCTGAAAAACAGCCCAAATATGGAACTAACGCAGAGTCAAAAAGAGACTCGCGCTCTATTCGACGCTTTACGCCAGAAGGCGCATAAACATTAATGAGGTGAATACCATTTGCAACGAGAGTCAACATACGGCCACAAGGATGGCGCCGCAACCCGGTCACGCACATCCGCCGGTGCACTAAGGTGGTGACGCCTCCCAGATGACATAAGGAGAAATTATCAAAGGATTGAAGGAGGGAGTCTTGCCAGACAACTCCCTCTACAGTCTCCTGAAGGAAGACTATGTCGACTTTCAAAGAATGCAAGAAATTACGAATTATATTTACTTTAACTAGGCTTGAAATCCCAGCGACATTCAGAGACAAGACTCTCAAGGAGGCGTCTTAAGGACTGCCTACTTCCCTGCGACCCGCCATCATGAGCTCGTTCCTCCCCTGGTCCCTCGGTTACCTTTCTTGTTAGTACGGCGATTCCGGGAGCGGTTCCCAGTCCTCGGCCGCCCGACACCAGCGTTGCTAGTTGATTGACTCGTCTCCTCGGCCGATTCCAGGTCAGATGAACGCCTTAACTTATTATACCTGTTCATGGCCAAAAGAGTGGGGCTGCGAGAAGGAGAAGGTGAAGGAGTACGAGGGGGGTACGGTGGTGAGGGCCAAGATCTTCTTCCGGTAGTTCTAGGAAATGCCTAGTGGTGGGCGAAGACTCGAACAAGCCCTCGCCGTCCGCGTTCGTCGCAAGGGACCCGTCCCTAGCGGAGGGGATAGACGCAATGTTTTGCGTCCCCGATGCATCGACCCACGGCGAATCCCTGTCCAGAGCCTCCCCTTCCTCCTCCTTGTGGCGACCTTCCGTTGTTTCGTCCGGGGCCACTGGGGATGAGAGGTGGGGGGAGGAAGGTGCGGACCGCATCCTCTCCTCACTCCCGATCCCGTGCGTGCAGTTTCGTTGGAAGGGTGTAATCATACTTAGTAGAGAGGGGGGAGAGGAGAGGGTTTGGGTAATATTGGCAAGGGGGGGAAGAGAGTGTAGGGAGGGGAAGGAGCGGTCCTCAGCGTCCAGCAAGTCGGAGGTGATAGTTTCTAATGAGGCGACGCGGTTTTGTTTCCAGACGCGCTGCGGCATCGGCGTTGGCTTAATGGCTTTCGAATGCTCTGGTGTTTCCTCTATCCTTAGCTTCTTCAGCGGCTCTCCGTCAGCCGAACCCGTCCCCCTCTTCATTCCGCCCTCTTCTTGGGCGGGGGTCGAGGGGACAGGAGGAGAAGCGAGCGAGGGGGCCGCCTCCGGCCCACGTGGCGACGGAACCGCCGCGGGTGCCGGGGTCGAAAGTACCGCTGGGATAGCCTCAGCTTCCAATTCAACGAGCTCCCGGACCTGCCTACATACTCTCGACCGTCGCCTCATCCAGGTGCATGGCAGCCGGCACCGTTGTGACGTCGTCGTAGCTCCTGAAGTTATTTCGGGGGCAATTCCTTCTTTCATGCCCCTTTTGACTGCACCGGGCACAGGTTCGGCGCTGACCATCGTAAATAATGATGGCCCTATTCCCTTCAATCGTCAAGTAGGAGGGGATATTTTTCTCAACGATCATCCTGACGATTCTGGTGCCCGTCAAGATGTGTGCCATCCCAGGAATGTTCCATTTCCCGTCCCAAATACGGACGAATTTACCGTACCGGGAGAGCTCATTCGTAATCGCGGCGTGCGGCACCTCAATAGGGAGGCACATCATACGGACATTAACAGGGGATCCCGTGGCAGCCTCTACGTGGACCTCCATTCTTCTATTTGTCGCGGTCGGAAACGGCATCCGAGGGAGCATCATTTCCATTACTCTCTTATAGACCTTTACAGACTTAAACTTCACAAAAATGTGTCTTCTCGATAATCCATACTGTATCAAGTACTTTTCGTCTTCCGCGAGGCGCATCGTCTCGGTGACAAACGCGAACGCCTCAAGCGGTGTTGGTGCTTCGCAGTCCTCATCCGTCTGGATGAGAACTTGATGCTGCCGATGAATCACCATGGCAGCAGGGAAAAGGGAAATAAAGGAAAAAAAGGACACTTCACAAATCGGCTACGGGGGCGTTGATGCCGTGGTACAGCAAAGTCACTGGTCCCGGGGGGAGGGGAACCCCCGAGGACTAAAGGGCACTGCGACGTCTGACACCTCTAGGCGACGGCTAATTCACATCATATGTAATTACACTGATGAGCTATACCAAAAACGACAACGGTAAGGGTACATAACTATTCAGTAGGTGAGTTCTCTACCATGTTCTCGATTGTCGGACATACAATGTAACAACCAGCCAAAATCCATTTGGCTAAAAAAAAACTGGCTAAAGCACTCGGCCGGAAATCGAGGGATCCGGGTTCGAATCCTGGTTAAGGCGGATGATTTTTTTCTCTGTGGAATTTTGCATGGATGTATTTTGTAATTTAAAGTATGTATTTTGAAATTACTTTGGTATTTTGTATCAAAAATACATTTTCCATAAGTATTTGTATTTGGTATTTCAGATATTGTTTTTGAGATTAATTCGTATTTTGTATCTAAAATACATTTGAAATGTATTTTGCCCATCTCTCACTACAGGGACTGCTCATCCACTGCCAAGAATGTCAAGGAACATGGTTTCATGAAATGAAAAGCATTTTTAAATGCTTTTTCTGGGAGGTTATTAACATACTCCATTAGCTATTTTAATACAGATCAAAGACAGTAGATCAGTTAAGCATAAAAACCAATCCTCTGTCATACTTTAATGCCTCGACACTCCAACCCTAGCTGTAACAGAAATACCAAAGAAGTCCAGAGAAATAAGGTGATTCTGTAAAATTCAGAGCATTTGTCATGATAAATCAATACATTTCGCGGAGATCTACAATGATACATATTGGTTGACGTTTTATGATTCTTTGTACTCCAAGAGCTATCAACAACTTAGCAATATCCATTTATGTAGTTAATATAATAGATCTGGGTAAGAGCACAAACATAGAAAATATGAAGAATCTAGTAAGAAGTTCATGAAGACAGCCCGTGTTAGATGATAAACAATTTAGTAGAACACCCAGGCATGAATTATAGTTTCTTCCATCACTAGGAGGTAGCTACTGCTAACATTAGCAAATGCTAAGAAGCAACACAATTCCCATATCCATCAAGTTAGCA